>SATZ01000581.1:0-21404 GCA_004335205.1 Ascochyta viciae-villosae | reverse complement strand
AGGCTAAATAGCTTAAGTTACCTTTTTAGGTAATAACTATTCCTAAAAAGGAAACTATCTAATAAAGATTATAAGAAGAAAGTCTTATAACTTTACACATAGGCTTAGACTTAAGCTTTAACTAGCCTTTATATAGTCTTACCTATATCTTCTTATTATAGTTCTAGGTTAGAGTTTATAGTAGAGTAGGTTTTAGTATTAGTAATAGTTACTACAGCCTTAGGTAGGGTTGCCTATAATAGGTAGGTAGTTAGGCGCTCTAGTACATAAGCAAGTAGCTCCTCTTACTATTTTTTAGGTACTAACAAAGTAGTAAGGCTCTAGAGTTTAGTTCTAATGTCTAATTAATTGTTGTTACTAGTGCATAGCTTAATACTGTACTCCTCTAGATACCTAGTAGTGTTATTAAACAACTTACTTATTAATCCTTATTTAGTAATTAAATCTAATTATAAGAAGCTAACCTCTAAGAGAATTTACTAGTAGAATACAAGATAGATTTAATAGAGAATAACCTCTAAAACAGAGGTTATAGAGTTTTTATAACTCTGTTTTAGACGCGTTAGCTTTATAGCAGAGCTCTAGTCTATGCTAAGAAGTGTAAGCTAGAGTAGTGCTAAGGCAGTAAACGCTAAGAAGCTAGTACCTAGGCCTAGCCTGTTACAGCTATTTAGCCTAAATATATATATATTAGGCCTAAATACAGGTACTTTCCTAATTAGGTTTAGCTGTTACCTAATCTAGTAAAGCACTATCTAAAGAATGCCTTACTAGAGAGCGTTAGAAAGCTGTGCTTATTATAGCTATAGCTTTACTAGATCTAGAGTTAGCTTTCTTACTATAAATAGCTTAAGAATACGTTGCCTTTACTAGTAGGTTACGTGTACACCTACGTAATCTACTAGTAGGTTATATAATTACCTACGCAATCTACTTAGAAATCTACTCTTAATTTCTAAGCATCTATTTATAATAACTATTCTAGATCCTTCTAATTTATAATAGAGAGAACAGAAGTAGAGTATAAATACTACTTACTTTCCCTCTCTCTTAGTTCTGTACCTAGTATTTAATATAATAACTTGTCTATTATATTATCTTATCTTATTACTATATTTACTCCTCTTGCCTCTTTAGGCTATACGCTTCCTATTTTAGAATTACCTAGTCTAGTTAGTCTAGGTCTTCTGGATTAGGGAAGAAAGTAGTCTGTCCTTCTATTCCCCCCCTACTTTCTTTACAATAATTACATACCTTAAGCTGCTAGCAGCAGCAATAATAGTGATAGCAACAGCAACAGTAGTAATAGTAATAGTAATAGCAATAATAAAGGTATAGTAATAGACAACAGCAATGTTAATTATACAATAATAATAACAATAATAAGATTTAAGATAGAGATAGGTAGTTAACATATTGTAGATAAGGCCTCTACTATAGCATTAAGCGTTATAAAATATTAAGTAAGATATACCCCCTTTAATAAAGCAGTCTAACAACTATATTTGTATAGCAACTAGGCCTTTTTAGGCACTTAGGCAAGGCAGCGCGTCTTAGCTGCATTCCCCCCTGCTATTAGGGCGCACGTTACTAATTATCGGGGCGCACATTAACATCTCCCCTGAACACCGGCAGCCTGCATGACGGACGCTGCATTGCGCGGCCTGTAACTCGCTGGCTCGCTGGCTCGCTGACCAACGTTGAAGCGCGAGCTGCCCAGCCTGTGTTTCTCCTCAGCTTCTCGGCCACATGCCCACCGCAGTAGCCATTACTCAGACATCACCAATCGTCCACACCTCTACCATCCTTGTGAGAATCCTCGTATTCACCCGTGGCCTGTGCACCACATGCAGCGCAGAGACGCCGGTCGCGCGGAAGCTGCGCACCACGTCTTGACAGCCTGCAACTCGGCGCAAGAGGCCCTTTCTTTACCTCCGATCCATCGTTGCACCCAACGGCCTGTCCCGTCAGTGACCACTGCACAGTCACGAGCTCCACCAACTTTCTGCTTCGAGATGCTCGTCTAAAATGTGGCGCTGCGGGACAAAGGAACCGAGGCCGCTAGCGGGGGGCTTTGCTCCGTTAACGCCGCTGCTGCACCACCAAGCAACATCGGCCGAGTTCAACACTCCAGGCGATGCGGCGAAATCTCTGCCAAAAGCTCTCGGATTTCCCATCTCGCAGGGCAAAGAGCACGGCGCGGAAACGTGCACAATATGGTACGACACCTGCATCTTACCTCATGGTCCACCCCTGCATGCTCATCTGCACGCGCTGCAGAGGTTGGGAAAAGCTGGGGTAGAATCTTGATCTCGGCGCACAGCATGCGCATTGCACCCTCGCAATCGTACATGATTACAATACGCCTTAACACCTTCCTGAGACGTGGCGTTTCTGAAGAGTACCCGCCACGGCTGGTAAAGGAACGAATGCTTGTATCCCGTTTCATACAGTCAATCTTTCATACAGTCAATCATCTTCTGTCGACACCCTGTAGCGTGCGCACTGCAGCCTTGCTGGAGATATGCATCACGTTGTTATCTCAGTCTCAATGGTTCGCAATCATGGAAAGAGCGTCCGTTCATTTCATAAAAAGGAGTGTAAGAGGCCCCATCCCTGTCTCCCGTCTCTGCCCCCTGGTTCGTTCCGTAGGCTCGACAAGACTGATCTATCTACTGCGCCATACCCTTCTTCATCCTCACGCTCGCTTCTTCAACACCATCCGGGTACGTTTCATACTCGGAGTACTTGCCGTACGCACCGTACGCGCCGTAGCTTGTATCCGCGGCGGGTTTGACGTCCGTCTTCATCATATCCCTCTTGGAGTTGGCTGCAGAGAGGTAAGCTACGAGATCACAGAGAAGAGGAACAGAAAGCCCTACCCGTGGCGTGAGCTGCTTCCTCGACACTTCCTGGGTAGGTGCCGTAGTCGGTGTATTTTGCGTATTTTCCGTACGCGCCGTAGCTGGTGTCGACGGCTTGCTTCAAGTTCTCCATATCCATAGGAGCAGCGGCTGCGAGAGCCGCTAGACTGACGACGATGATGGAGCAAAGCATCTTGAGATGTCGAGGGTTGGATTGCTTCACAACTGTGTACTCGTGCTTCCAGAAAGGTGAGAAGAAATGAGGTAAATCTTGCTGCAAGTCGAAAAGCGTTCCTTATGTACCCATCTTCGAGATCCCACAAGGTCTGATGCAGCGGACTGTCAACAGTAGCAAGCATGGTGTGAGGAGGTACCCGTACGCACTCGAGCAATGCAGTCACATATCGTGCAACCATGTTTGCGAGCTGCCTTTGTCCACACACCGTCACGGCGCAGTGGTTCTGCTGTACCGTCCAACGTAGGCCCGCTTTTGTGTAAGGTTACAGCAAACAAACTTGGTAGCTAGAGCGTGAGTCGTGGACAGCTTTGTAGTCCTCAGCCTGTGCATATCGCACGTCCTTCTCTGAAAGTGAAGCGGGCTCGTTCGCACAGCACGAACATGGGTATTCGCTTCGCATCCGAGTGCGATGATGCAGAATCAGGTCTCGAGCTTGCGAGCACGGCGGTGGATGAACAAACTGCTAAGACATGGTGCCTGGAGAGAAACTGATCGGCGTCGTCTCTAGACGGGTGCGACGTTGCGTGAAACGCGTGATAGTAATGTGAACACATGGGGGACTGTGATGTGGTCGAGACCCGCGCTTGATGTCTGCCTGCTGACCGATCAAGAAATGGCTCTTTGTTCTGGTCTTCAGACGATTGGTGAACTACACTCCACTTGCAACATTCACAACATCGCTGAAAGCGTTTCCTAACCACCACATATGGATAATATGGTCGCATCGACTCCTGATTTGATGTGCTCCGTGTACATCGTAGGGATCTTGCAGGGCTGCGTATAGGGCAACGGGTAGCTGCAGTTCGAAATTTCGTTGCACTACGGCGCTCACACGCTCTTCTTCTATCCTCCGTCTCAGTCATCTTCCTCTGAGCGCTCAGATTGAAAAAAACATGCATCATGCTCAACATTTTCGCTCGTCTCTTCCGTAGCACACCCAAACACACCCGCCCTCGCCTTTCTCCAAGCGATACCGAAAGCCCCGACAATGAGACACTACTACCATCGTCATCAACGACTTCACTGGCGCTGAAGCAGTCTCCCCATAGACAAAATCCTGACTACCACGTAGCTCTGAAGACTCTCGTGATCTGTAGTGTCGTGTATCTCAGTGTTGGGTTCTGGATCGCGCACAGTGTACGCAACACCCAATTCGTGACCAATGCAGACGAGTTCTGCATGGCCCACGTCTCCCAATATTGTAGGACTTGGAGCCGACAAGCTAGAGGACAGTAGCTGATAATCTGCAGCACCGGTAGTCAAAGACGTGAAGCCGGGATGGCACACAAAGCGGTTTAACGGGTCTTTTCTACACGAGAACGTATATCGACAGTCAGCCGGGCCGGAAGTAGATGCTGCCTGGGAGGCTCTGGGTGTGGGATGTGAGCGATGCCTCATTACTTTTACGATTCAGTACTGATCCTTTGTATAGTCCGAAGCGTTGTTGTCCCGGAGAGCGAAGCCGAGCAGTCAGGTATACGACGCGATCAAGTTAAGATCAGCCGCGAGTATGGCGGCGGATTCCCAGCCAACGTCGAAGGCTTGCATCATTTGCACTGTCTGGTATGATTCGAATTGTGACTTTGGTGGCACGGAACGTTGATATTACGCAGGATCTCTTACGAAAGGCCCTGCATTGGAATTACGATCACTATCTGGCAAAAGGGGAAGGCCCATTCGTAAACTCCGAATACGTCGTCCGCATCCATACTACTCACTGCCTAGACATGCTGAGGCAAGTACTGATGTGTAACCCCGATGTCGGGGTGCTGGGTCAAGTGTGGTGGCAGCCCGAGGGCGATCCAAGCCCAATGGCGTTTGTTGACTTCAACACGAAGCATCGATGCCGTGACTACGAGGGCGTCAGGAGGTGGGCCGAAGAGCATCAAATGCCACCTGAGAGAGACGTAGATATGACTCGCTTCTACGAGCAGCCTAAGCCCGGAGACATAGTCTACACGGCAATTCCTTGAAGGCGAGAGTAGAGTGGGAGTGCTGGTGTGCATTAGCATGAAGCATGGTACGATAGCAATACATTGTTGCCCATTCCCAGCCTCCATTTTGTCTGTGCACACAACCAAGGCAGTCGCTCCGTCAACACTCGACATGGGCTGGAGTGGCTGACTGCATGTTGCTCAAGCATTTCGAGACGTATTGTGAGTCACGCTCAGTTCTGACGAGGTTTCACCACTCCGTCGTGGACGATATAGTAGACGACAGTACTGTCGGTGTCGACTGTGGCCAACACCACCCTCTTTGTTGTCCTCCATGGGTTGGCTGCAACGTCTTGCGCGGTAGCAGAAGGCTGGGGCGGGACCATGCTGATGTCGTCGAAGACCTCAGCTAGCCTGCGCAGCGTCCATTGCTCGTTCAGCCTGGTGGGCAGTACCCACTCGCGCTCTGGCTGCGCCTTGACCTCCAGACCACTCTTCTCGCCTGCTGCTTGGGCGGCTTTGCGCTGACGGTCGGCGTTCTTCAGCAGCTCGACCTGCTCATCAGGGTGGACGTAGAGGCGCTGCGGGGGCAGGCCCGAGACGAGGGGCCGTGGCAGAGGCTCTTTTGTGAGGGGCGAGTGTGTATGCACCTTCAGGTCAGTCCAGTAGTGCTGGTACTGGAGGTTGTGGTGTATCTGCAGGGCGAGCGAGTGCAAACCAGGAAGGTGTGTGGAACTGGAGAGCTTGGCCGAGTCTGCAACAAACTTCTGCACCTGAGCTGGCGCGACTGCCGTTTTGGCACTGGTGAGTGTCGTCATGGCGAGGGGGAAGAGTGCAGCGCTGGCAGGCAATTGGTGGTGCAATGTTTCGCAACCGTCGAGATAGAGAGGGCGCCGTCCAGCTCGGGAAGGAGCGAAGAACTGTGTAGATCCGCTAAGCCGCTAAACCACGACGGCCAGCTTGACTGGTGAACAGCGCAGGTCAGCCTACAACGCTCTCGTGTCCAGCCAGGTCCAGATAACTTGCCTCTCTGCTCTTGATACACGACTCAAAAAGCACCGCTACACCCACACCTCGACTTTGTCCATCCAAACAGCTGCAACGACCTTGACCATGCGTTCCACCACCGTTGGCTCCACTCTGCTCCTATTGGCTGGCGCCGTTGCAGCGCAACAGAGCGAGAGCATCGTGACAGAGATTCCGTCGTCGCTCATCCAGACGACCGAGCAGGTCTTCACCATTCAAACTTCAGTCCCCACGGGTGCCTCATCAGTTTGCTATGCAGTCTGCGTCAAGGAGCCGTGCTACGCATGTGCGCAACCCTACATTTTCCTACCATGTACAAGGCTGAGTAGCTGACTATTGTAGGCTCTACTACTCCCAGCGATGGCCCGACCATGAGCGTGCCTCCCGTTTCTCTGCCCGTACCTATCAGCGTTAGTGATGGCCCGACCATGAGCGTGCCTCCCGTGTCTCTGCCCGTACCTATCAGCGTTAGTGATGGCGATGTCACAATGACTCTCCCTGTCGAGTCTCTGCCTCCTGTTGGGTCAGAGCCTACACCCTCAGTCACTAGCGTCGTCACGCCTCCTCTGCCGTCGACAATCTCGCAAACAACTGATCCCCTCATGTCGATTCCTCAGGGAGAGACGCCCGAATCCACCGGCGTTTTCTCAACCTCTTCTGCTTCTGGAAACGCGACGGCCAGTGCGTCTAGGTCTGCGCCGGCTGAGCAGACAACAGCAGCGGCTCCTCCGTCGCTCAAGGGCGACACCACGTCGTTCATGCTCGCTTTGGGTATTTCAGGTGTATCCATCTTCTTTGGCGCTGCGTGGACTCTCCTCTAGTTACTTGGTCGTTTGAAGCAAGCTCAGGCCTGGAGGTCTTGCGTTGCGCACTCTTAAGCTCTGTTGCGTAGTAGAATCCAGCGGTGGACATCAATCCGCCATAGTACATGGACCAACGTTTACCAGCTCGAGCAATGTGAAGGAAACCGGGCGATGCTCAGCCACACATATAGCGTATAAAGCAATGATGATAGTTTGGTGCTCAATACGATCAAAGAACGAGATACGCGTATCCTTTACTGCGCCAACGGTCCACCAAAGGGCCCGGCCTCGTCGAAGATCGTCAATTGGCTGCAGCCCTGCGACATGCTGCGCTGCTTCCATGGCTCCACCGCGGCTACCCAACCAACTGGGCGGTCGCAACCAACCACCAACATTGCATACAAAGAGTCGATCCCCCAGCATGTTGTTGTTTCGCTGTCCACTTCCCTCTGCGGGTCACATGCTAAGTTATAGACATTGTCAACAATTGTCATTCGTTGTACCCAGCAAACAGGTTCGCCAAGGGGCCTCGCCTACGTAACCAGCAGCCGTTGACCAGCTTGGCTGACGACCCGGCGCGCAAGAAGGAGGCGCTGCAATTCAGCCGGAATTACTAAAAGCATAGCTGCCCTTTGCTGCTTGCTTCATTACTATGGCCTCTTCAAATCCACATTCAAGCGCTGCCCACGCAAATGTATCGACTCCTGTCCCCTTTCCACAACCTGAAGGCCTCCACGACAGCTCAAGTCCTGCTCCAATTGGAACGTCTGCGGGCAAACAGCGCGCACGAACTTCAACCAACACCTCTTCAGCGTCGAGCAGAATACGGAGCGCGAGCATAAAACTTATGGATGCGGACCCCCCACCCGGCATGTGGGCAGCTACTGGAAGCGTTGCGTCCAAGGCACCTTCGCTGGTCGACATCAGACGCGGATCGTTTGGTTCTGAGGGCTGGGATGAGCAACGACAACGAGAGCATCGTCGTGGCAGTCAAGAAAGCAACGAAAGACCCGCGAACAACAGAAAAGGGTCGTCCGGTAGACTCGGCGTGGAGCCCTTCCCAGCGCTGACCGAGGAGAGATCGTCATTCGACACTCGCGAACACTCATCGAACTACCATTCCCAGGACGATGCTAAGGATGTCGGGGCTGGCATCATCGAGCCTATGACTTCGCATTTGACTGATAAAAGCGAAGAAATCGCAGTGCGCCAACCGCTGCGCAATTCATGCCAGGTACGTCGCTCTCATTATATCGACCGCTGTCTCCACTGCAACGCCACTCGAGTGACTTTACCATGGTTCCACTTGTTGTTCTACGGGTGTAACAGCTAGAGCAATGGGCTACTCAAGTTCGCGTGCAGTTGGTTGACAGCTGCCATCACCCTCGTGCCTGTACTGATTGAAATGCGTATAGTATGCCAATGGATATATACCACCGCCCAAGCTACCGTGGACGCAATCTTTCATGATTGGGTTGAAGGGGTTTTGGAAGTGGTTTCTGACCATTCCAGGATTCTTGATCACAGTATACGGTCTCAACGTTGTTGCATGGGGTGGCATGCTCTTTCTACTGTTGTGTAATGCTGCACCCGCCATGTGCACACCTACATGCGACGATATCAACTCTCCGCGCAGGATCTGGGTTGAGATTGACTCGCAGATTCTCAACGCGCTTTTCTGCGTTACTGGGTTTGGCCTCGCTCCGTGGAGGTTTCGCGATCTATATTGGTGGGCACAATGGAGGCTTGGAGGCACTCAGCGCAAACTGATCGGCATTCGACGACTTGCAGGCATACATCGAGGATGGTTTCGGCTTCCTGGTTCAGAACAGCTCCCTGAAGAAGCAGATGCGACAAAGGTCAACTCTGAGGATCCGGCTGTACCAATACCGGCTAGCAAGATTCCTGATCCACCACCGACCGGCTTTCGTGCATCACCGACTATCTCCTGGAAGATGGATTTTGTTTTGTGGATGAACGCTTCAAACACCTTCTTCCAGATTTTACTTTGTTTCTACATGTGGCACTACGACCGAATCCAAAGGCCATCTTGGGCAACTGGACTTTTCGTTGCTTTAGGTTGCATAGTAGCAGGTGTTGCAGGAATCATGATCGCCATCGAAGGGAAGAGGATAAAAAAGGTCGAGGGTGTGCCCATGCGCAAGGAAGACCAACGTAGGCCGACTGATGAGGAAACACAGTCTGCCCAGGACGTACCGCTTGTGTCTTATCCCGACACTGCCTCGAAGGCATGATGAGTGCCCAGAGAGTTCGCATCTGCGGGATGTACGGACAAGCAATCTGATTGGCTCGGGATCATCTTGGCGCAGGCGTCGGCCCTCCACTTTGGGTTGTATGTGGCGAATGTCTGGATGTCCGGCAAGTTGCAGCAAACATGATCAATTCGAAGATGCCCTCGCCGCGAGCCATGTCGTTACGTTCGTGATTTCACCTGTAGCAGCAGGCATCTTGATCGCCCGTGATCGACGGAGACATCTCCGTACACGTCAAGACGAGTCATGATTAATCGTTCTCAAGCCTCAACCTTGCGGCTCTGCAAGTTTACATCACGCCGAGACCTCCGGCCGAAGCTGGCATGGGACGGACGCTAAGACTTTGATCTCTTGACAAGAATGACGTACAAAATCACGGATCGACTCATAGTTGAATGTGACTGCTGCACGCGACTATTCATAAACTTGGCTTTGCCCTGAAGCTGACATGATACTTTAGCTTTTTGCTTCTTGATCTTTCCACAGCCTCAGTGTGTCGGACCTTCCGAATCTTGCCTCCAAAATATATATCTAGGAAAGCATACCACTTGTGGACTGTAATCAGCACTCTACTATTCATGCACAACCTACATAACCTGCAAGCGACAACTATCACCTCACAGATTGAAGCAAGCGCTCGCGAACAAAAATAAAATGGCTTCTGCCGAGTATTATCTAGGCAGCCAAGGAGCGCAGCAATATCATAGCCAGCATGCGCCTACTCCCTACCCACCTCAGCAATCACAGTACCAGCAACAGCAACCTCCAGCGCAACAATGGCCGCGACAACAGTACAACACCCCGCCCTATAACAGCACCCCGCCGCCTTCGTATTCGCCATATAGCGCCCAGCAAGGAAAGCAGCAGCTTCAAGCCTACCCCCCGCCACCTCCGCCACAACAGCAGCAGCAGTACCCTTCTAAAGGTTACCAAGGAGCGACAGCACCGTATTTTCCACCTCCACCGCAACATCCAAACGGATATTTAGGTGCACCGCTACAACACGTCCGTAGCCACTCTCAGCCTGCTACTCGAGTCCGATTTGCAGACCAAGAATCTACTGCTCTCGGCTCAGAGACGGAATCGGACAGCGACTCATCTCCACGACGCAGACATCGCCACCGCCGAAGTCGCGATCGCACACGCGACTATGACCGCTCAAGGGATTTGGACCGTGACTCAGACTACAGCGACCGAGATCATGACCGCTCTCGTGGTCATCGAACCAAGACCCACCAAAAGAAGCATGAGAATAGAGATACGTTCTTAGGCGCCGGCGCTGGCGGCATCATCGGCGATGCCATCTTCCCTGGTCTCGGTACAGCAGCAGGCCTGCTGATTGGTGGGCTTGGTGGCAGAAAGTACGCGAAGGACAGGCGGAGCCATAGCGAAGAAGGACGAACTCATCGGCACCGGGACGCTTACCGGGAAGGGAGAGACGAAGGGCGAGAAGACAGAGAACATGGAAGGCATACACATCGTGATGCGTACCGTGAGGGCAAAGAGGACAGGAGGAGGGACAGGGCTAGGGACTCTGGTTATGGATATGACGACTGGGATGTGGAAAGCGGTTACGGAAACGGGAGAGACGACGGGCGTGGGCAGTACTACGACGGCTATGACGAAGGGCATAAGCAGCGCGGGAAGCATAGGAAGTATGGTCAGCAGGGCTGGGACGAAGATACTGCAACCTTCAAAAGCGGCGCAGTGGTACGATAGAAGTTACTGAGACCCGGAGCTCACGGACGATATTAATGTCTAAACACTTTCACAACAATTCCATCACTGTCGAGTGTGTCACGTTCCCAGACGCTTCAATGGCGCTACTGACTAAGCTGGCTCGAGCTCTTCGCGACTTTTGCAACGCGTGAAGCTTCACAGGCTCTTCTCTCCTCCTCTCAGACCCACGAATGCAAGCCTACATCGCTGCATTATCGCGCAAGGTATGCCAAACCTTGCGCGACTGCTCGCCATGAAGTGTAAGTTCCCTCTCTACTTTCCCCAGCCCCTTCACATGATGTTAGAATGTTATTCATTCAGTTATCCCTGTCTGAAAACTACTGTTGAAAAAAAGTAAAAAACCTGATTGTACACCTTCTGAGCCCTTACTCTGCCCTAAATCATCTGATGGGATCGAGACTGACTCATTACAGAATGTAGAGATTTGGTTACAAGTCGCTCTGTAGGTTTGCGACGGCTCCACGGCAGCGCATCTACCGCTTCGTCGCGACCCATCTACCTGGCGAGATAGTTCCTCCGCACGCGTCTTCGATGTGTTCGATCACCTCGCGTTGAGGTGCTGGCTGCTAGCACGGGTTTCACATTTTTCGATGTATTGTCCGTATCGCTGGGATCGAGAGCATACCATGTGCAGTTCCTTGCCACGATGCATGGTTTGTTCTTCAATTCGAGAACGCGCCCTGCAGCTGGCTTAGAGTATGCGGCAACAACAGACTGCAGGTTGTAGTTGTGTGTGGTCTTGTCGATGTGCTTTGGACCAAGTGAGACGCAGATCGAGTTGGGTGTGACGCTGCTGTTGCTCTTTGACTCGTCTGAGTTTGGCATTAACTGTGTTGGCATATCCGCGCTGTGATGTTGTGTGAGTGATGTTACTCAGATGAGGCAATGTTCAATCATCTTGTTGTTACTATGTGGATTGCTCTTTTCGACGAAACTGCAAATGTAACTGAACATCTCGAAGTCAATAAACACACTATGGATAGATTAAACGTTATGTTATACAAGTCCAGTGCACTTCTCCAGACGTTCCGTTCCGGCTTTAGTGGTGGGTTATGCGGTGTGACTGAGATGTGCAGTGCTGCGTTGAAGCATTGCACGCCGTTCGAAGACAGATTGTCAAGATGCCATTGTGGGTGTGTATATAGCCTCCATCTGTGAGCAGACGAGATTTGAGCGGACGCTGAACCTCGTAATGGGTGTGCCAAACTCTTACGAATGTAGACGGTGTCACTGCGAGGCTTGACGGCTTAGAAAAAGTCGGCTTGGTAGAGCATGTGGCTACCTGGATTGTTGCAAACCACAAGAAGTGCAACACGGTCGACCTTGTCGTGGAGACCTTTGCGGCGCTTTTCAAGTACGAGAAAAAACTTCTGTTTCACGAGTCAGAGTGCATGTAGAATGAGCCTCTGGTGAGTAACCTTCATTATCTTTCGAAACAGAAACCGCTGAAAGTATGTGGAATGATTATCAGAATGTAGCTTGCACGACAAAACGAGAGGAGGATTTTAGATGTGTACATGTTTTGATGATTATTGTTACTTAACCGAGCCGAGAATATGGGACAATGAATCCGACATGATTGTATGTACTGCTGACCTTTCCGCCACTATGAATCGTGTATTACAAAATGTTGCTTGGGTATATAGCGCGCCGGCCATAGAATGCAAAAAGCTGAAAAAGTGAGATAGTTGAAGGGCTTTAATGAGCGTCCATGAGCCTGCGTGTATCAACTCAAGATAGGCCTTCGGTGAATTCGCTAAAAAGCGTTATTGTTTCGAATCGTTCGGTCAGTGTGTTGATGTCACCAGCGACGCTGTCGTTCAACGTCGGCGCCACGACCCAGCCTCCCTTGCTGCGATCGACAAGTTTTGCACGTTGCATTGATGCCGACTCAGCCTCTATGCGGATAGCTTCAGAAGTCGTAATCGCACCCTTGTCTGTTGCAATTGCCAGAATTGCTCGGATGGTTTCGATCATGTAGATATAGGATGGAAGAAGCCTCTGGCTCATCGAGATGCAAAAAGCCAGGTAGTTGTGTCTTTCCTTGTCGGATAAGTCGTTCAATACAGCATTGACAGTGAACACCATAGCACCGCTGAGTGCAAGATTCCAGTATGCTGGTGTGTATTGAATAGCAAACGCGAACAGAATTCCTGCGAAAAGTGTTATAATCAAGGTTCAATCACTGAATATTCCGAGACCAACCTTTGAGCTGCATGACGGATGCCGCGAAGATGGTTTTTGGCGAAGAGGATTCGGGGACATAGGCCCGAAAGCCGTGCTGTTCATCCGGCGCAATGTATGGGCGGAATAGGTCCAGAATGGCCATATGGAGTGAGGAGCTACTCCGTGTTAGCGTTTCCTTTTCAATCGACATTACGAATATCATTCAAGACAAAAAAAATTCAGCATCACATTAGTTGTTTTACGCAACAGCGTCAGACAAGAAAACCAGTATGTCATCGAAGCTCAGACCTGAAGGACTTTCGGCGACATTCTTCCAAGGAGAGAGGACGACTTCCCAGAATCACAAGGCTGCGCTCTCAGTGCACTAATGAAAAAAGAGCTTACTGGAAAATGAGGACACAGTGAGGAGTGTTGTCTTGTCTGAGCATCGATTCGGGCAGCCTGCCCATCAGTTCGAGAAGCTTGTGATACTTCCCGAGAGCGAAAGCCAGCGATCTTGCTCCTATTTTGTCATCTCGGTATACCAATAGTACCTCGTTCACGATAACCCAAAGCCTACAGAAGATCGAGTGAGCCTGCTGAACTTCTGCGAGGGCAGGACTTACGTTGTCGGCTTCATTTGTGTTACTGTTGTCGGATTCTTGGTTGATCCACAAATCCTCCGGTAGCGGTATGGTAGGCGGGTGCTCAAGTGGGGCTACTACCTGGAACTGGCTCATTTGCCTGATGCAAAAGTCAACACCCAATTCTAGGAAAAGGTGTTTTCATGTTTGCCTACACAAAGAAATTGAAAAGTCCCCAAGCAGTCTGGCTCGTTGCTGCTATCGTCTTGGGCGACCCAAAGGTAGCTGGGTCAGGCTCGCGGAACAGATTCATCCTTTTTGCAGCGTCCTCCGCTGCTATCAGATACTTCATGGCTCTTGGCACATCTGCATGAACAGCGATCGTGGTGTAGAGGAGCGCCAAAGCTGCGACAGTCGGAAGGGAATCGACCGTACCCTCAGCAGAGAAGAGCTTTTCGGCTTGTTGTTCGAACTGGTAACTGTATTTTGCTGTCTCAGGGTGTATCGAAGAATAGCCTTGCTACGATACATCAGTGCCTGTCTGTACCAAGTATGTTCTGAGATTCTTACCAGGGCAAATGCGAGCAATGAGCTCACCAGGAGAGGAGAACATGTCGAGCTTGAGTCGACTCTACACTGGACTAGATCGCCAATGAACTTCGACGCATCAAAGAAGCACCATATCGGGTGGTGAGTTTCAAGATACAATGATGTTGCAGACGCCGCATGGTGGTTTGAGATTGGCACGGAAGTCCAGAAGTCAATGTTCAGCTTCTCAAGCCGCGAGTCGCAATAACGAGGGTGATTGAATGAATCTTTCGTACTCGTCACAACTTCAAGCTGAGAGGCATGTGACGATCGATCATCCAGAAACAGGGTGTTCACAGTGTCCTGCGCAACAACAGGAAGGTCTAAGACACAATACGCTTTGGGGTGTCGAACGAGTAGTTCTAGTTCGCAGTCGGAGTGAATGGCTGGTAGGACAGCTCTTGCTGCAGCTTGCTCTGATAGAAGGGTGTGTGGCGACTCTCCGCGCAGCGTCTTCAGCACATCGGTGGGGTTGGTGCCCGCACCCAAGCGTTGCACAATATCGTGAGCAACATGTTGTGTTCTGCTCTGAAGTTGTTCGAAGATGTCCTGAAAGGCGGCTAGCTTTTCCCGCAGCGCGATGTTCTCCCGTTTCAGGATGGTTGGGCGCATCTCCAGGTCTTCCTCGTTCATGTACACGCAACGCCGGTCGCGCCTGTGGCAAGCAGCACATGCGGGGCGCACCCCGTCGCAGCCAATTCTCTTCTGACGACACTCATTGCAGGCGACGGAGACACGCTTCCTTTTGGAGCTGGGCCCTGACGGCGGTGGTGAGCGCGGCTGTGTTGCGGGGAGAAGAGGTCGCAAGCTGTTGTTGTTCATCGCGGAATGTCGAGAGGCAGCGCCAACGGGGCTGCCATAAAGAGGTCGTGCTGCGTCGCTATGAATGGCTGGGAACGGGTGCCAGACGACCCCTGCTGGACCTGTGCCACATGAAATCTACTGAAGGAATTCCTGCCGGCCAATGATGCAGAGTTTACGGCGGGCGGTGAAGGTCACCACATAATTCTGCAGGTTGGAGACCTCAAGGATTGCTTTGTTATCGCATGATGCACAGCGGCTGCGAGCCCATTGGGCGCCCGATGCTTTGTCGACGCACCCCCTTCGCCACAGCCTCACATCCGTGGAGGCAACTCTGAAGTAGGATCCACAGAGTCACGGACCGCCTTCTTTAGCGGCCAGCAAGACAACATGGACGGAGACTTGGTCGCGCCGGAGGACATCCCGAACACAAGCATCCAGCTTCAACAGCGACGTCGGTTTCTGAAGCACCTCACACACGATCCTTTAGCAACAGTGATTCTGTCTAGGTCATACAATCTACCACAGGGTTCACTTTCAGTACCACTCGCGAATTATACCCCATTCAAGATCGTCTTGGTCCTAGCCGTGGCGTGGCGTTTCTGCGGGACCGAAAGCTGTCTGAACAGGACCCCGGCCAAGAGTACTACGTGCAGTGTTGGCGCATTGTACTATTGGTAACTTCTCTACCCTCTTCCTGGTACCACAGCGTGTGCAACAATCCTTCCCCTCGGCAGCAACGAGATTGGGAGAGCATGCTTGCTCGTCCTCTTGCCACTTGTCATCTTACTTCCTGCTTGTTGGAGTTGTCGCTGCAGCGTCCCCATTCCTTCGGTTTCCAATGCAGCAGGAACGCCCCCTACGCCCGCTGTTACCGACCGTTACGAGAAGAGAAGTGACGCCACCCCAGCCCCGGCGTCGAGACCGCGTCGCCTCCGCATGTGAGGCGTGTCGAACCAGGAAAACAAAGTGTAACGGTGCACGGCCAGTTTGCTGGGAAGTTCGTCTCGAATACACCGATCGAATCGCGGTATCAACTCTGACAGTATGCTAGTGTCAGAAGCGATCCACCCGTTGTGACTACGCTGCGCATTTGACTGAGACACAAGGTAATCTCTACGGCATGCTTGCAAAGGCGAGTTAACATTCCTTCAAGGTCAAGCGGTGAAACGCAGACACGACGCTCTCCAGGCACAAAATGATGCTTACGCTGAGCTGTTCGGCCTTATCCAGACACGCCCCGACGGTGAATCGCTCGAAATACTTCGGCGTATCAAGATGGGCGCACATGTCGAGAGCGTTCTTCGTCATGTCAGGGACGGGGATTTGCTCGTGCAGTTAAGGGTACAACCAGAGACCAGATTGCGATACACCCTTCCCTACATGGACTCGATGCCTGCTTTCTTGTTGGTCCCTGACAACCCCTACCTCACTACACCATTGTATGAAGCAACCTTCAAGCCATCCAGCTCCTCGCCTAGCACTGTGACCTCCAATAAGACAGGAACCGGCAAATACGTGAGTCCTTACATGATTCCCAGTCACGCAGCTGAAGTAGTGGAACCTATACTTGATCGTACTTACGCGAGACAATGGACTAACATTATTTCTGACGACGGCCTTTTCCGTCGCTTAATTACCATCTATCTTTCACACCACCATGTCGCCTTTTTCTGGTTCAACAAGAACCTTTTTCTTGAAGACATGGCCGCACGACGCACGCAATTTTGCTCGACTCTTCTGGTTAATGCAGTACTTGCTGCTGCTTGTGTAGGTGCACACGAACAACTTGACTCAAACTCTGCTAATGTCGCCAGCAAGCGTACAAAGGCATACCTAATTTGGCCAAATTTTGGATGGTCAACAACCTCCAAAACCGTTTTCTTCTTGAAGCCAAGCGCTTGTGGGAACTGGAGATGGGCATTAGTCGTCTCACATCTATTCATGCTGCGCAGGTGCTGCACGCTATACTAAACGTTAATGGTCTAAGTACCGTGGGGGACTTTTATATCTCACAAGCTGTCGTCATGGCGCACAACCTGCGTTTATTTGAACCAGCGTCTGTCCAATCGGATTCCAGACTCCGGAGAGGACGGGAATTCACCGCATGGGGGCTCTGGTTGTGGCAAGTCGCTGCGGTACGTTCATGCCTTCGATGCATGTGTCTTACGCAGCCCTTTGCTCAAACAGACCTGTTCCGATTCATGTTTTTCCTTTGCTGATGTCTGCACAGAGCTACTACTATCGACGCGCACCCTTTATAAGAGACCCACCGGCATTTGCAGCCCCAGATCCTGATGTTGATCCAGACTGGTATGGTGACCTTTACGTCAGATACCCTCTGAGCCCGACAGTTACACCAATGTACCTTGGGCATGTGGTAAAAGCTACAATTGACCTGAGACTCATTGTGAACGACCTGTCGTTGCTGCAGTTCGCCCAGTCCAAAGAACAGGAACTGTCTTCCGAGCAAGTGCTTGACTTTAAGACGAGGCTGGATGGACTGATGCAACAACTTCCCGTCACTCTTGCTCCACATAGGATATCACTTCCTTGTCATTTCAACATCCAGTAAGTTTGTCCAAGTTTCTACCGGCATTTACCCCCATCACAGTGGTGCAACATGCGCAGAAACCAGCAATCTCGCCTCTTACATGTCATTTGTGGGATCCGCACCACACTTTAGGAGTTTTCGCCCTCGCAAGCTTTTTGTTTGTTTCTCATATTAACGCTTGCTGATCTTTTTATCATTAGCACTGAATTTTACATAGTCATGCACAGTCTCTTCCAAAGACAGGTCATAACACAGAAGGCTAGTTCAGCATTATCACATTTCTTTCATGGGAAAACGGCGGTTCAGATACAAGACGAGGCCTACATTCGCTTCGAGACCATCATGCGCATACGGTATCTGAGACACAGCTTCAAGGCTTACGATGCTTGGAGTCTATATTTCCTCGTCTATCTCGGTAACCTTGCGCTTTACTCACTTATAGACGAAGATCCAAATCTAGCGAATAAGCTGACTACAACAGAAGTCATGCGTTCAACCGCTGTACTTTGCATCAACGGGCTTATCGCCCAGTCACAATGGGTTTACGCGGGTACGCTGTTGTCTCGTAGTATGATGGAGCGGCTCACACCGACCGAGAAAACGTTGCTTGGTCGTCACATATCTCCCGGTTTTGGACAGGTCGATCATCCTTTCGATAGCGAAGTACGTAGCTTACAGCATGTGGCACCCGGTGCAACTGATTAACGTGATATTATAGTGGCCTATGCCCAACATCAAGGTTGAGCGTAACGAGGAGGCGTCTATGAACCATATTTTGAAGAGCGTGCGCAAGCATCTATCGCACGAGAAAAGCCTTAAGCAAGGGAACGTACCATCAGCCTAAGTAAGATTTTTGGCTAACTTCTTTTGTGCGGCATTCAGATGACATTGACGAAAGATATACACTAAACTTATTTTCAACATGCATGTGCTCGCTCACATCTCCGGATTCACAGGGATGCATTTGCTAGAGTTGTTTGGTGAAATCAAACGCCATAATCTCCTCTTTTTTTTTCGTCCTATTTCACCTGTGCGAACCAGTGCCTTCTATTGTAACATCCCACATAAATCAGTGCTAAGTTACCAAAGCGCCAAGAATCACAGTGAAGACATATGTGCCCGAGAAATGTAGCTGTCGTTCATTCATCACCCAACGCTCAGACTGTCAATCTTACAGATGTTACCCGCCTAATGATGGACTGCAGATGGGATGCAACTTCAGTCACATTATCTACAGAATTTTCTTCTCGGTGTGTCACGGGCTAGGAGTTTTATAGATCGTGGTACACAAATCCAGCACTTGGGTGTCACAAGCAGACCTGTGTCTCCCTTCGTTGCACCCTGCATATACAAGCAAAGCAGGGTCTACTTCAATGCTCTCGCCCTGCATCTACAGATACTGGCTCACACGGCAACCGGGAGTAGCTGCGACATGCTCGTCAAGCCATAGTTTTGCTATGGTCCAGCGCTCGAAAAGCCGTTCACCAGTTCTCTCACCTGTCAAAACAACAGAGAGGGGATTACGCAATCGATCGGCTCGTGTGTGCATGGTGCTCGAGCATCATCGGCCCCATTGTGTCAAGTTTAACAACAAGCCATTGTAGCACCAAGCTAGACATCGAACACCCACCAGCTTCACAAGCTGTCTCTTGGGTGCTTGCATAGTTCCGATTCGTTTTGAGGACTAGATTAGTACTCGCTGACGGCCACGATTATGCTGAATTCATCCAGGACGTGCCCTCGCAGCTTCCTTGGACGCAAAGCAAGGGTACAAACGTCACTGCTCATGTTTGGTAGCCCCTCACCTTCAGCCTCCACACGAGCCCGGGTGCGCTTTCCATCATGGTGCAGAACGCTTGCTTAAAGATGCATGCACGGCCGGCTTGGTTCATCTACTCCACTGACTCTTCTCTTCTCACCTACAACCCAACTTCAGCTACACCGATCAAGTAGCGTTTGCACTCCACTACACCACGACCAGCCTTCCACATTTCAAAACAACAAATCTGCACCAGTATTCCTGCGCCATGAAGCTCATCACTTTGGCTTTTGCCGCCCTGTCAGCTGTCACAGCTGCACAAGGGTACTATGACGTACAGTCTACCGGCTTCCGTCTCATTATCAAGTCCAGCAACTCCACTCTCAATGGGTAAGACCTTCCAGACTCTACAATACTGAGCTGGAGCTGATGGTCACAGTACGGCTCTCGGAGCCTGCCACCAAGGAGCGGCTATCGAAGGCCTCTGCCCTACTGGCGAGACTGTTCAAGATCCACCAAGCTCGTACACCACCTTCTACCATAACGTCAGCTCCGCCAACGATCAGAAGCCGAATGCTGCTGATGTCGATGGAATACTGAGTTGGATCCTCCGAGCTGGTGGCAACTTGACAGTCCCGTCTGCAATGAGCATGAACCCGACACCAAATTCGAACGTTGTCAACCCTACTTTCTACCCAGGCGTCTCCGAGTCCACCGTTATTGCATTCGACACGGACGGCTGCACTTACATCTCGACCTGGTTGGACGATACTGTCAGCCCCCCAAGCTATTACGACCCACCTCGCAAGGTCAAGAACTGGTACGTCTGCCTCACCAGGTGGTCCTACCTGTACCAGACACTGTCATGGAAGGTTGGTGTGACTGGCCAGCCTCAGAACCCTTCGTGCCAGAAGGTAGACGTTGTTCGAGTCTTCAACTGAGTAGCTGTGGTCTGTGCAACCCAAGATAAGGCGAATCATGGCGGCACCAGGTAGGTGTTCATATTGGGAATCCTGATCGTAATGGATTATCAGCGCTCGGTGTACAGTATTACTATTGCCTGTATCTTACGAAAAGTCTCGCTTTCCATTGAACGAGTGTCCCTCGAGCCTATATAGTCCATCATCCTAACCGCTGTGATGTCTATTCATGTATTATTCAACATCTACATCGTGATCTAAGGGGTATTGCAGCCTTCTAAAACAGCAGGTCTGGGTATTCGCCCAATGCACCATTCTTACCGCCGTCGAAATACTCGTGCATGCCGTCCATCTCAGCGAACTTCTGCGCGACCTTCAAACCTCGTTGCCTTTCAGCTTCGATAATGTCCCAGTTCCACTCCGCCCCTTCGATAGGCTTCGGCAGTAGACCATTTGCACTCGCTTCAGCGCCCTGCCAGACCCAGCCCTCCGGCTTTATAGGAATCATATCCGCATCAATGAGCGCCTGCTCAGGAGGCACAGTGATCCTCCCCCTCTTGATGACGTACTTGGCGATACCTGTCGCATACACGGCTTTTAACAGTTCCTCCTCGGTCACATCCTTGGACGGCTTCCTTGTCTTCTTCCACGGCTGTAGCGTCCAGCTCTCAGGCTTCCCAACACCGGGCTTCACCAGATGGGTGACGAGATAAAACCACTTCCTATCCCAACACAGCAGCCGAGTCCACATTTCGTACTTTTTGTAAGGCAGAATCTCCCGCTTGAAATTACACACTATGCCTCCCAGAGCTATGATATGATTCCCACGCGTGCCGTCGGTAGCGCCAATTGCGCCGTCGAGCTGTGATTTGCGGGCGCCGTAGAGACGGCTGTTTTTCTTGATGCCGTTGCGGATGATGGCTGTGAAGAGGTGGGTGCGCGATATGTCCATGTCTGAAAAGTACGTCGAGTTCGATTTGTGCAGGTTGTAGTCTGTTTCGAGGAGCGGGGTGCGGGTTGATGTTATTACAGGCTGGAAGAGTGCATGCGGCGGGATCGGGGTCGGTTGGAAGTAGATCTGGTAGATGAGGGCGCGGAAGATGCGTATCTGTCGTTTGTCAGCTGAATGTTGTCGCGAGAGAGAGAGAGAGAGA
>SATZ01000580.1:0-21498 GCA_004335205.1 Ascochyta viciae-villosae | reverse complement strand
CCCTACACCGCCCAAGCCCCAGCCCCAGCCTCCACCCCAGCGCCCACCCCCACCACAACACCACCAGACGTACAACAGCGGCCAGGACAGGTTCACAAACAAGAATTTCCGACCGCCGCCCACAGCCCAACGCCCACACTCCGGGCAAAGAGACGCTCAGGACCGTGCAAATGTCTTCACGGCATGGCAGAAGATGAAGACGGGCGCGCGCCCTGAAGAGCCACGCCCATACAACCCCACGAACCCCAACAACCCCAACAACCCCAACGGTACACCATTCGGGCGGAGCCAGAGCACCAGAGTGCCGTCTGCCAAGGCCGGCTTCAACCCAGGCACTCCAGGCGCAGACGAGGGCCCGGCCAAGTCTGGTGGATATCGATCGAGTTATGCTCGCCCGACTGCCACACCCCCTACACCTGCCGATTCGAGTTCGCCCAACGCTGATGTCCCCTACTCGGAGGGTAACCGTGTTAGGACGCCGTACTACTCCAAGGCTTCAGGCATGCGCGAAGAAGGTATTGGCAGGTCTGCAAGCATGCGCAGCTCACCATCGCACTCGCAACAGCCTAGCTCTTCCAACGATGCTGGATCCTACTCAGATTCAGGGCAAAGACAGCAGCGGAACTCTTATGGCGGGAAGTCGACTAGAGATCCTTTCCCCCAGATGTACCCCGACTCGAGCGACGAGTCTGAAGCAGAGGTCTTTCGAACAAGCACAGGCAACAAGCAACGAGCACACGCGCCACGAAAGGCTCAACACCCACCGCCTCCCACCTGGAATCAAAGTGCCTTTGCAACCCCGCCATCAAAGCACAACGCTCCTCCATCTGGGAACATGCCAAACAGCTTCAAGAGTAGGAGCGAGGAAAGCATTAACATGAAGTTTTCACCTTCTGATTGGCATGGCAAGTTCCAAGGCAGTGCTGATTATTTTGCACCCAACGTGCAGCCGGCCGCCAATACCAAAGGTCGCCAATCGCCGACACGAGGGAGAGCAGCGTCACAACGAACGACACCAACATTCCCATCAGCGGCGAATACGTTCAAAACGCAATTTGGCTATATGCCTCCGCCGCCTCCCGGTCCACCTCCTCAGGCCAACTTTGCTCCTCGTCCTGAGGCTATGCCTCACACTGCAAAGTTCAGCCCGGAAGTATGGAGTGAGACCTTCAAGGAGCCGAGTTGGGCAATGCCAAATGAGGTCACTGATCGCAAAAATTCTGAAGCTACCAAGCGCCCAAAAGCTGCCGCACGGAAGCCCTCCGCACCCAAGACGCAAGATCAGTCTGACAAGTCTCGACCTAAATATCAGGCAACTGCAGAGGAGCCAACAGGCGAGCCTGATGAAATGGACATTGACTCAGACACTGCGCCAGCCACCAATGCGAACGCAAACTCTTCCGCTACAAGACCGAAGACAGCTCCGTCGTCGCCAAGAAAAGACAAAGCGAGGAGGACGGGCTCGGTCCCTCCGAAGAGTGCGCCCTATCCTGCTACTGCCGGCGCACCTTCTGCCCCAGGCCTGAACGGTCTCTCCGGTATCGCCTCAGTAGAACCTTTCCTCCCCACCCAGAACGGCGGTCTATCGGAACTCGATGCGCTCAAGGATACCCTTCCGTTCCAATCGCAGGCGTCGGCCGTCCACCCTACGAAGCAGAACTCGGCTCGAACCCTGAAGCTACCTCCAGTGCCCATGGCTCCTCACGCTCCTCTGAAACTCGACCAAGCTACTACAGACGCATACTTCAGCCACATGGAAGGCTATGCGAAGGCCTTCAACGGCTTCAGCAGGGGCATCACGAACCATTTTGCCTCTCGGGGTGCAGAGCTGGAAGACCTGGATGACCACTTCATTCGCAATCGCGGAGAAACAACCAAGAAGCTTGGCTTTGCCAGCTATCTCAACAGAATGAAGGAGGACGAGGCGGTCATGACGATGTGGAAGATTGCGCAGGAAAGGCATATACAGGCCTTGGAGAAGTGCGAGGAAGTCAGAAACAAGACGATCAAGATGTATCAGTGAGCTGATGAAGATGTGGACGTACAATTTCTCTATGATTGTACTAACCATGCCTTAGCATCGGCGTTCCAGTGCAAGACACCAGTCCGATGAAGTTTATGAGGGAGAGGCTGGTTGAAATTGTTGCTGGACTGTCGATTCGTCGATCTATATCGGTGTCTACACCGACATCAGCTGCAGCAGCAAACATTCGGTCTAGCCACCACTACTCACTTCGACCAAATGCCGACGCATCAGCTTGGCATGAAGAGGATGCGGATACCGAGTCAGTATTGTCAAAGCCGGAGCCTTTGAAGTTGAGGAAAAAGCCGAAGAGACGAGCACTTGGTTAGCATGGCGCATGGGCATACTGTAGGATACCCTTGGTGCATCTTATATGCATCAGTGAGCATTTGAAATAGCGTGTAACATTGCATAGCCCCACTACTCTAATAACGACGCTTTGCGAGTACAGCCTGCGCAGTGCGATCTGACTGTTATCAGCTAGTTGACAATGGTGGAAGCCTTTCAATTTTAACGTTTTCCATCCCCTTCAAAATCAGCATCGCACTACCCCGGAGGCCCTCAGGTCCAAAACCGCCCACCCGCCCACCTTGCAAACCCCATCTTCACTCCTAAGCAAAACCCCTTACAATCCTCGCCGCAACCCACACGATAAACGCAAACAATCCCACCGTCGCCACCAGAAACAAATATACGAAGCACGCTTTACAACCTAGCTTCCCAATTCTCCGCCTCCTCGGCGCAATTTGAACAACCGTTCGACCTGACACTACAGTCGGGGTGCGTAGCGTGTGCGTCCAGTGGTATCGTGAAGGCGGGTTGGCAGCTGGAAGAGGGTGTGTGAGGTCTGCAAGTGGGAGCGTGGAGGCGTTCAGTCCGTTTGCGATGGCGGGTTCGAGGGTTGCGTCGCCGCGCTCTAGGTCCTGTTCGCGGTGCCTTGGAGGGGCGGGGGTGGATTCAGTGGGGCGTGGGAGTTGGGGGAGAGGGGTTGCGGATGGAGTGGAGTGCGTGTCGTAGCCGGTGTCGTATGAGTCGGAGGTGTATGGTGGTGGTGAAGTGTGCGGGTTTGGATTGGAAGGGTGAAGGTCGTTTGGTCTGGGGAAATTTGCGTTGATGTTGGTGTTGGAAGACATTGTTGGGGGCTCAGGTTGTGTGGTTTGGAGTGGAGAATGCTTGGTTTGGAATCGTGTTTTGGAGAGGGAGGAGCGAAAGTGGTGAGATGCTGTATATGAAGAAAAAGGAAAGATAAATGGTAGGTAGCCTTGAACCCTGGGACTGCTTAATCGTGAGGATTCACTACCCAAGGTTGAGTTCGTGGATTAGCAATATGTCTTTGGCCTGTGGTGGTAGTAAATATGGTTCGTAAGGGCCCTACCAAATTATTGAAAAATTTGAGCCCATTGCAGACCTGAAAAGATAGAGAACAGCCAAAAGAATGGAAGGGAATGAAGAAGTATTGTTCAACGAGATGTAGAGCCAGCAAAACAGAGGATCAACCTATCGGCTTCAAGAAGGCAGAACGATGTGAGCGAATTAGACTCCGACAAGGCTGTCCACAAGTTTCAATATCTGGAGATCTTCGCGCACTCGAGGATATATTGAATATATCACAGAACGGACACGTTCAGGATCTTACTTTGTCTGCGGTTCCCCGGTACTCTTAACAAAGGTGTGGTCTTGAACGGATCGACCAGTCCACTATCTTCGTTCTTTGTAGCATCCTTCACAACACCGGAAGCTGGTATTACCTGTTACCGTACTACTCAGTCTGGGACCTCTAAGAGCGGCCTTTATCTAGAATCCGGCCAACGTGTACGTGGATGCTCAGGCTCACTAGATAGAGTGAAGGCGCAACCCAGATAACAATACGCGGAAACAATCCATGAGATAGTAGTCGTCAGGCTCAGTGATATCGTTTTTAGAGGCAATATGAAATCGAAGTCGATGAAGTGCTGGTGAATGACTGCATGAGTGACTTCGTGAACAACATCGTGAAGGTGGGACTTCGATGGCGTCAAGGTCGTGCACGGACTTGCCTCGGCCGGACTTTACAGCGGTGATGCTGACCTACCCTCGTGGTGCTTGTTGGAGCTTGATAGAAGCCACTCGAAGGCGATCTCGCTTTCAGAGCCGCTCTTTCTTCTATCCACACCCCCAAAAATCCTCATCTCTATCACAAACCGTCTCCACGGGTTCTTCATGACGCAACCTGCAGCCTCGACGTGTCGATAGCGCTCGGCTGAACATCGAGCTCCCATCTACACCTCCACCACGACTCTACTTACGCAAAGCCCACACAGTCTGGAGACTGGAGGGCTCGATCACGATCGTATTGGAGGTTGAGCGCCGCTTGCTTAAACCCGCCTCTTATCCCAACACGTCCGCCGAATCCCCGCACTCGACCGCCCCGCCACCATGTTTACCAGCTTCACCGGAAGCACACGGCGGCCACGTCAAGTGAATCTCTCTGGTCGTAAGACGAACCCGTTCGGCACGCCAGGTACTGGCGCCGGGTCACAAGCTGCCCTCGACCGAGCGCAGCAAGAGCGCGCGCAGCGACAGCGAGAACGAGACGTACTCAATGCCACGAAGAAGATACAGAGAGTATGGAGAGGCCATTCAAGCAGACAAAGAGTCGCCGACTATCTACGCCAGAAATGGGACGCCACAGAGAAGGAAAGCTGCAACGTTGTAGAGTGCCCTTCGTACGATGGTGAAAGGACGGCATTATCACAGTTACAACTGCTGCTGCGCTTTGCATCTACACGCAACCCGCAAGACCTGGAGCGCATCAGACATTTTGGAGCCCGACTGCAGTCGACCACAGGGTTGAACGGCGTGGCCCGAGATGCATCGTGGCCATTGGCATACTTCAAGTTCGAAAAGTTGCTACTGGCAGCCTTACAGCGGATGAACAAGGGCCCAACCTCTTGGTGGAACAGCGGATCAGGGAAGTGGGACAGTCAATCCGGGAATCTCATCTCGATTCTGCAGTTCGTTGCGGGTCAGATTCCCTCGGCGACGTCTCAGCATGCAAATCTCTACTACACAACGCTCGCCGAAACCGTATCGAAGCTTGCGCCAACTTTGTTAGACACGACAATGGTGGGAGAAACATTGGACGCCATTCACTGGGCATCTTGGGAGACTTTCCTCCATACGGTTCTCGCACCCCTCAAGGTAGTGACTGGACATACCTTGGACGCATACGAGGCTTTTGGTCAGATCTTCATGACCCTCCCGCTATTGAGCTCTGATTCTGCCTCACCGCTCATTCGGAAGTTCAGAGACGCAATTGCAGAGTCCATCAACTACAAGCTGCTTGCCAATGCACTAGCCACCTCATTCAAAAACTCTGGCATACAAACTCACCCCCAGTTGAAAAGCTCAACCAGTCGTTTACGGTTGCTTGGCTTGTTCATTTACTTCCATCGATATGCGCATAAATTCGACTCACCGGAAGCTTATGCCATACATCAAGATTTTGTTACGGTTGTGTCGTTGATATTGAACTCTCTGCCAGTCAGCATCCTTGGTGGGGAAGATTCCGTAATAGACATTACAAACGAAGACGATTTCTCCGCGGACACGGTCACGCATTTTCTCAGAGAGCAAGTACAGTCCCTGGTCAACCAAGAAGGCATTGGCAGTCTTTTAGCTGGTTCTTCACAATCCTCTGGAGCTTCAGAAGATGAGAAGATCGAAGAGGCGAGGCAATTAGCCAACTATGCGCTTGCCCTGCTTCGATTCTTCCCTAAGAGAGGTGATGAGATACGCATGTGGTTGTACATTGGTCCCCCAGACAAGAAGGGTGGTGGACGGAAGTCTCCGGCGATCAGATATTTTTGGGAAGCTTCAAAGCGTTCATCAGTATTTGCGACCATCTTCCGCGACTCACGCGCTGCAATTGAGCTTTTGAAGCCGAAGACCTCAGACTCTAGCGCTTCAGGCCTGACCCAGCATGGTTTTTGGCAAGCAGCGCAACAGGAGGTCAACCGTGAAGCTGCTATTGCTGATGAGTGGAGAGTCATTCTAGTGTTCCTCGAGCTGTACACTTTTGTGCTAAAAGTGACGGATGACGAAGAGTTCTTCTCTGCAGGTAAACAAGACGACTTTCCCAGTCAGGTACGCGATAGCGGCCTCCCTCTGACCGAGGTGAAGGACCTGACGACATTCTTGAAGAATCTCGGATTCACACTATACTTCAATGCAGCGGACATTATTCCAGCAGAAGAGCGCACAACTGGGAGCACTGGTCTCAACTTCTACAACTACCAGGCTGTAGAGAGTCAGTCTGCCAAGGAAGCACAAGAGCCTTCTGTCGGTGGGGTTGCAGGTCTCAGTCTCGATTATGTCAAAGGCTTAGTTACTGGGCTCTTACGTATGGTGTACGAGAGAGACTCACGACGCACATTTCTGCCTGCTGATCATTGGCTGATGACTTCGCGCTTCGACATGACTGGCTTCATTCCGGCTGTGGTTGAGGAAGAGGAATCACGCCATAAAATCCAGGACGAAGACGCTGATGATGTCGATGAAGAAGAGGAGGATCTTGACGACACGCCACAGTTGATCGGTACGAGCCGTGTAGTACAACAGCGCAGGCTAGAAAGGTTACAGCGGCAGCAACGCAAGGCTTCAAGGAGAAGATATTTGCAAGCTGTCGCACCTCGCCTAGAGATTCTGCAGAACATGCCTTTCTTCATTCCTTTCACTACAAGAGTAAAGATCTTCCGCGAATTTGTTCATTTGGACATGACCAAACGCAGAAACACCTCTGATCCAGAAGCTTGGCGGGCGAGGATGATGTTCGGGGGTGGGCCTGGCGACAAGCACTCTGCAAGGATTCGACGCGACAATGAGTTCGAAGATGCCTACGACCAGTTCTATTCGCTGGGACAGGGACTCAAAGAGCCTATACAGATTACTTTCGTTGACCAATTCGACGCCCCCGAGGCTGGTATCGATGGCGGTGGTGTGACTAAGGAGTTCCTTACGAGCGTTACAAACCGAGCTTTTATGCCCACCGATTCCGTCGACATGTTCGTTGAAAATGACCAACATCTTCTCTATCCAAACCCAGCAGCGGTTGAAGAGCACAAGGAACAGTTAAAGCAACACGGATTGCGCGAAAACTCTCCAGACTTTCGACATGAAGTCGGCGAGCTGCTCCATCGCTACGAGTTCCTTGGTCGCATCATAGGAAAGTGTTTGTACGAGGGGATATTGGTGGACGTGAACTTTGCGGCGTTTTTCCTTCGCAAGTGGGCGTTGACCGGCGGTACTGGCTCTGCACCGAACGAATCCGGATATCGTCCTACCCTCAATGACCTCCGTGATCTCGATGAAGAACTCTACCAAGGTCTCCACAAGCTCAAGACTTACCCCGGCGATGTCGAAGACTTCTCGCTCAACTTCACCGTCACCGACACTGTTATCACAGACCATACCACGTCCCCTAAGAAGACCAGAGCGATCACTAAAGACCTTAAGCCTGGCGGCGCCGACACAGCAGTTACTAACCAAAACCGCCTCGTCTACATCAGCTACATGGCACGTCACCGTCTTCAAAATCAGCCATACCTACAAACAGCCGCTTTCCTTCGCGGTTTGAGTACTATGATCCAACCCTCCTGGCTTTCTATGTTCAACCACTCAGAGCTGCAAACCCTCATCTCTGGTACACGAACTCAAATAGATGTGGAAGACCTGCGCCGCAACACCATCTATGGCGGCACCTATGTCATCGGGGACGACGGCCTGGAACATCCTACCGTACAACTGTTTTGGAAGATCATGAAGGACATCAGCGATGATGAGCGACGTGCAGTGCTCAAATTTGTCACGTCTACGCCGCGAGCGCCGCTGCTCGGGTTTGGCACACTGAATCCGCGGTTCAGTATCAGGGATGGCGGGAGTGATCAGGAGAGGCTACCTAGTACGAGTACATGTGTTAATCTCCTAAAGCTGCCAATGTACAGGGACTATGGTGTCTTGAAGGAGAAGTTACTGTATAGTGTATTCAGTGGGGCTGGGTTTGACTTAAGCTAGAGAAAGGATGGAGATGAAGTACTGTATATGCAGGTATCGGATGAATGAATGAACGCATTGACATGTATATCTGTTCTCTGAGTGCAACTGGCAATCATATACATGCAGCCAGGCTTAACACAAGAATCGAGCTTGCCCACACTATGCTTACAACCCCTAAGCGAGCTGCGATCATGCAACAACTTTAAAGCATATGCTCTCGTATTAACAGATGACCAAGTAATATTCTTTGTGGGTGCTTTTTCGTTTTCAGTGAGCAAGCAAGCGCTCCTCTTCTTAACTTGCCCCATACAGGTCAAACATACAGCCTGAATGCACGCAAACGTCTGACAGCACCCACCAGGAAACTCGCTGCATCTTGTGAGGTCTGTGCGGTTAACAAAAGCACGGTGCTGTGCTCCGGTTGGAAAAAGAAAAAGGGTCTTCCGATCTAACCTGTATGGACATGGTTACCTCGCACACTAGAGCTAAAACTGCAGTGGTACGATACACAAGCGTTCAACATGGAATTCACACACCGTAAATTCGAATTGGGTTTCGCAGAGCCTAGTGTCCGATAGCTGCGAGTGGCTGAACAAGTCCGGATCTCGCCCACCAATGGACTGATGTAGTGAATGTGAGTGCGTTCAGTTGCCCAATCACGAGGCATCAATGACTACTTCATATGGTGTTTTCCTTCTTGACAAACGTCATAGTTGCAGGGCGAGGCTAAAAGATCGCGGGCGCGATCGCAAACCATGCGAGACCGGAAAGCTCGGGAATAAACCCATTCTCGGGTAGGAAAGGAGAGTGTTTGGTTCTGACAAACCCAGAATCCATGGCGGAGTGTGAGGCTCAAAACTGCAGGGAAGTCGTGATGGCAGTTCCCGCAAGGCAGGAATGCCGGATTCTCCGATTCTCACCACCCGCCAAACAAGGACGATCGAGTACACAACACAATTCTCGCTACGCACAAGAGGAAATATGTCGATCCCAGGCTTAGGTTCCTGCATATAGATGACCTACAGATCACGGCACGGGAACGTTCCGATTTCACGGCACGTGATCATGCCTAAAAAGGATGTCCAGGACGGACCGAGGACGATGCGCATCGAGATCGTGAATGCGAGTGGCCCCGCAACAGCAACGTTTTCGCACCGGCACGTCCAGCGTCATGTCTTTAACACACGACGCTGTCGCTGGACCCAAACCCTTCGTCAACGTCTTCGCGTCTGTGACCTGGCCTTGTTGAGCCACCGACCCCCGGATCACCCTCCAGACTGTTCCAGACTCCCACGCGACACGGAAACCGTTGCTTAGTCTGTGGCTACACACCTGTCAGGCCATTTACACAGACTGCCACCATTCCCACCCAAAACAGATTATTGCGGCAGCAGCGACACTACTTTTGCCGCTATTCTTTAGTTCTTCTTTCGATTCACCGCAAACTCCATCGAGATCTCTTTGCTTCAGATGGTGGGGTTAAGGGTTGTTGTTATACTCTGGCCCGGTGCTTGATCCGATGCCTCCTGCCAGTCAGCGCGCATGCTTCTTTCCTAGGGCTGATGCAGCTGTCCTTCGCTCGCGTCATGCCGCCCCCACGGAACGACCAACCGAGACATCACCCATTTTCGACGCCGACAATGCCAGCAGAGCCCTCGACAACTGGTCCGTCGAGGTTGCAGAGCGCGTCTATCCAGGTCAGACAGATGTTTGGGCGCCAGCAACAATACCAGACAAGGCGTCTACGCAATGCGCGGCCGATCGGTATCTTTTCCCTACACTCACACGCAACGAGAGGTTGCGTCTGACGATGCTGTTTTACTACACTCGAGGCGCACTTGAGGATCATGAACTTCAGTCGAGATTGCAGGAGAAAGTGTACCTGGCTAGAGATACGGTCGGGTGGGAGTTTGTCATCGCTGGTCTGCTTAATCACAACACTTATACCCGTATGGTCACAGTCGGTCTTCCTTTGGCTGTGCTTCCCCGCCGTGAGAGCACATGTGCTCACACAGTCAACCAACCACCCGGTGTAAGTATTGCCCTTTTGCTCTTTTTGCTTTCTGCATGCTGAGACACCTACAGGCAATTTTCACCCTACTCAACATGACAGATGACTGGCGGTTTCGCGAATCACCACATGTTAATATTGGTGGTCTTCGCGCGTATGCGGGTGCCCCCTTACGATTCGAGACCGAGTATGGCGAGCATGTTGCATTTGGATCACTATGCGTCGCATCAAACACGGCACAAGAGCCGCTTTCGAAAGAGCAGCAGCGATCTTTGGCACGCCTGGCGGATTGGATCGTCGCTGATATTGTTCACGCGCACAGATCCAGACGACAAAGGGAGCGACGACAAATGATGGATCGGCTGACACAGTTGCAAAAGCAGTCAGATGCCAACCAGAACCTGGAGGAGGCCGTTAAAGACATGCTCCAAGAAGTTTATCCCGGAAGTTTAGTAAGGATCATGGTAGCACAAGATGAGGTGCTCCACCTCGGAGATGGAACGAGCGTACCGACGACGCATATTGAGCATGGGCTTTGGGAAGACAGCGAATACTTCGAGTACATGATTGAGAATCTCAACCACCAGGATCCTGTAGCCTCCAGGTCGATACGAACGATCAGTTCGCAATGCGCCAGCCAAAGGACGCCGACCTATCTTGTGGTGGGCTCGAAGGATTTTCGGCACGTATTTGACGACGTCGACGCATGGTTTGTGCAGATGTGTGCGATCTCGTTGTGCCGCTACTGGCAAGATCGGGCGCTCAAGGAGGCCTTGAGGGCGAAAGAAACCTTTCTGCGCGGAATTACACACCAACTTCGAACACCTATACACGGCATTCTTGGATCGGTCGATCTGCTTACCGAGGAGCTGAAGTCACGAAACGTAGTCAGCGCTACTGCTGAATCGACGCCTAACGTGACACCTAGCGATGAGCAAGCCAACGTCCTAGATCCGTACGCATACATCAAGACTATCCGAACATCTGCACGAGAGCTCATATCAACGGTCAACAGCCTCATCAAACTCAACCAGTGGGCTGATGTTGCAGAAGCGCAGCGAGTCGTCGCAGCACATACATTCGAGGAGCTTGAAGCGGCCTTACTGAATGAGTTGACGTTCTACTTACCCGATGACATCACCCTGCGACCAACGCTCGTACTAAACCATCGATTGCCAGAACGCTGCGACACCATAGTACTAGATTTACGGCTTTTTGTCGACTGCATTCAACCCGTTCTCTTGAATGCTATTCAGAACACTATTGGTGGCGTTGTGGTCGCAACAATCACTGTCACTGAGGACTACCAGTCACTGATAGTCGACATCAAGGACAATGGCCGCGGTATAGAGCCGGAAAACCAGAAGAGGATCTTCGACCCTTACGAGAAAGTCAACAATCATACTACTGACGCTGGGCTCGGTCTGACACTGGCTGGGAAACTGGCCAACCTAATGAATGGCTACGTTTCTTTAGTATCGTCCGAAGTCGGGAAAGGATCGCACTTCCAGATTACGTTCAATGACCCCACATGCGCATCCTCCCTTTCGCCAAATCCGAGGGAGTATGAACACCTGCCCCGTTTCTTCAACAGGCTTCCTGCAGACGATCTGACCTCGTTACTTGGTAGTAACTTTGCAGAGTATCTTACCGGACGAGGTTACATCGAATCGGACAGTCCTACTGAGTCGCTCCTGACACTGGACTACACTTGTGACCTCACGCAGCTCTACAAAAACACCAAACAAGTACGCGATGACCAAGTCGCCATTTGTCTCGTACCTGAGAATGATCTCGTCATCAACTTCGCTGGGCAGCGTTTCGTGCGGGACAACAACGTGATATATGTGAAAGGTCCTTTCACATCACGCACGATCGAGGAAATATTAGCAGAAGCCGACACTATCTTTGCCGAGCATGCCACAGCGAAAGCAACTCAACCAGTACTGCCCGAAGGTGGTGGCGTCGCCCTTGAACCGACTCCACCAATAACTCCTGCATCCAACACACCTGGGGACGACCCCGGCTTCACGGCTCCCGACCTGATCCACCGCGGCTCAATCTTCCCCAAAGCGCTTGTGGAAGAAGAGCTCATCAAATCTGTCTCCACCCTCCACGTTACTCAGCAACCTAGCGCACCCCTTCCACGATCAAACAAACCCATGACACTCCTCGTTGACGACAATGCAATCAACCTCCGCCTCCTAGAAATGTACTGCAGCCGTCGTTCGATCCCGTATCGCACCGCAACCGACGGCGCCCAAGCCGTGAAACTTTTCGCTGAGCACCGCGCGCCCGCCGACTGCACACCAACACCCGCGCGCGCGCGCCCTCGTCCATTGCGCGAAAACACATCTGGGTTAACCACCGCGCACCCGCCCACACCCCGACCATTCGAGCTGGTGTTGATGGACCTGCAGATGCCCGTGTGCGATGGCATCAGTGCAACGAGCCAGATACGCGCGCTAGAGAAAGAGCACGGATATGAAAAGAGCGTGATTTTCATCGTGACGGGCCAGGACAGCCCGCGAGATCGCGCTAGTGCACAGGAGGCGGGCAGCGATGGGTATCTAGTCAAACCCGTGGGACCCAAGGTGCTGGATCGTGGGGTCAAGCAGTGGTTTCCGCATGCTGAAATCGGGTAGGGAAAGCGGTTCTTAGACACTGGTTCGAAGGCAAGAAAGCAGAGTGTTGTTTGTCGTGTCATATAGCGTAGCATAGTACAGCATAACATAGCATAGCATAGCACGGCGTTTGGCGAGGCATATACCCAATCGTAATTAATTCACACCTTTTCACAAATACACACTGCTTGATTCAGCGTTCCCTGTTTGTCGTTACGTCACCTTTCAAGAGAATGTGAGTGTGAAATAAGATGGGAGAAATGTTTCATCGGCAGGAAATCGCGGACTACTGGTAGGTACCATGCAAACGATGACTACTCCTACCCAACGCCTGTATTCAAACATATCATACCATACCACGCCATACCATGGCATACCATGGCATATTATTCCACACCAAACGCCTGATCATAAATCATCTAAAACGTCCAAGCTCATCACCGGCTAACAACCATGCACCTCACTCACCGCCTACCATACACGCTATCCTCGTTCCTCTTCTTGCCGAAGCCCAAACTGCCCGCTTTGCGCGCCGGCCGCGGCGCTGTAGTTTCGCCTCGGGCGCCAATCTCAGCGCCGCCCTCAAGCACCCTCCGCTTAGTGAAGATGTCTTGGTCCGGAGCAGCGTCCATGTGCGTGTGGTCGTACTCTGCGTCGCGCTTGAAGAGGTTGAGGATGTCTTTCATGCTGAGCTTGCCGATTGCTTTGCCGCCTTCGATGGCTGCTTGGGCGAGTTTGCGCTTTGCTTCTTGGAGCTCGAGGATGCGCTCTTCGACGCTGTTGTGGATGGAGAGGCGGTAGACGGTTACGTCGACGGTTTGGTTGAGGCGGTGTACGCGGTCGATTGCTTGTTCCTCGACGAACTGGTGGGTGTTAGTTGGGGTTGTTGAGGAGGGAAGGAAGAGGACTTACGGGGTTCCAGAAGGGCTCCATGATGACGACGCGGCTGGCGGCTGTGAGGTTGAGACCCAAGCTTCCGCACTTCAGACTGCAAAGTAGAACGCGAGTGTTCTTGTCTTCGCGCAGCTTGTGCAAACTTGCTTCACGAAGATCGTTGCGCATGCTACCGTCGTAGCGGGTGAAGCTAAAGTCGGCGCGCTTGAGGAAGGGCTCGATGAGGTCGAGCATGGAAGTGAACTGTGAGAAGACGATGACTTTGTGGTCTGGGGTCTCCTTCTCGAGGATTTGAAGAAGCTGACGAATCTTCGTTGACGGGACGAGATCTGAAGCATGGTAGCCATCGTCTGATTCTTCAGTGTCGGACGCGTCGTCTTCGTCATCTGAACCTGACTCTGAGGCCGACTCTACCTCTGTCGCCGAATCGTCTTCGTTGTCGGAGACGAGATTGACCGTTCGTGGCTTCTCTTTCGCGAACAACTTCTTGCGGACAATCGGCGCCTCATCCTCGCTGTCAGTGTCATGCACAATGAAGGAGTCTAGATTGCTTGTGCTTTCATCGACACTCACAGACGCTTGAGAGTCGATGGATGCTAACGTGTCACCGCCACCTTCTGCATCCTCGTCGTCTGTGCCACCAGCCTTGCCGAGATCTTCAGACGGTTGTTGGTCTTCAGGCACAAGCCACTCGCCCTCTTCCTCTTCGTCATCACTGTCAACAACGACGCGGCGCTGTCGAGACGACTTCGTGGGTCGAACAATATCGTCCTCGTCTTCGTCTTCGTCCTGGATGACTGGTGGCTGAGAAAGCTTCTTCGCCTTATTAGACCTGTGCTTGTCTTTGCTGTGCTTCTTCTTGTGTTTCTTTGACTTCTTCGAGGAGGCATTGAGATCGCTCTCACAATCGTTGCATCGAATAGCTCCGTTGGCAGCATTGTCGCGGTTCAGAGTTCGTTGACACAGATCGCAGCGCTTGGTTGCAACACTCAGCCCACCGAGCAAGTCTGCGAGGTCATCAGCTTCGTCGCCCCTCGAAGCTTTACGCGGGGTCTGGAAGCCGTTCTGAGTTCCTTGCTTCGACCCTGTAGTCAACGCATCTTTGTCGTCTTTGACGTTGCTCTTGGTGAGGTTGGGGTGATTGCAAGCTTGTCGCAGTCGCAGTAGCAACACCAACGCTCCAATGTAATCCTGCTTTTCACCACCCATAAGCTCCTCAAGGCGGTCCTGGGCGCGTGTGGACAAGCGATCGTAGAAAGCGCGCTCTTTAGCCGTGAACTCTCCTATGATGGTCTCGACGTTTCGCGCAACAATCTGGAAGGCTGGCTTGTCCGCGCCATCTTTGGCCTTGCCTCCGAAGGTTAACGCGCCTTCCTTCTTGAGGACGTCCTTGGTTCGACGCTTCATGAAGGCCTTGAGGAAGATTTGCAATCGGCGCATGGCAAGGTTGCCGCGCCCGTTCTTCATTGGGCCAGTGATGGAGTCTTTCCAATTTGACATGTCACAGTAAGGCTGGATGCGGAGGAACTTGATCAAACTCTGCAGCTCATCAAGGTTGTTTTGCATCGGCGTACCAGTCAGACACCAGCGGTAGTGCGAGCGGACCTCGTAGCAAGCCTTTGTCATCTTTGCGTTGCGGTTCTTGATGGTGTGTGCCTCATCGAGCATCATGCGGTACCAGTGCACGGCAAAGCAGCCCTTCTTGAGACCATCTGGGCCATCTCCGCACTGTGCATGCTCAGACGCAAGCACTTGGTAGGTGGTAATGACAACATCGTACTGCTTCAGCTTGTCGGCCGACTTTGTGCGGTTGGGACCGTGGTGCACCAGGACCTTCAAGGCATGCGTCTTCGCGACTTTTGTGTTGATCTCAGACTCCCACTGCTTGATGAGCGCCAGAGGGGCAACGACAAGAGTGCCTTTGCCAACGATATCCAAGATCTTGTTCTTCTTGTTCTCGGGCTCGACACCCTTTTCAGGCCGCGGGTTTGAGAGAATGAGGGCCATCGACTGCACAGTCTTGCCCAGACCCATATCGTCGGCCAAAATACCTCCTTTCGGCAGCTTTCCACGCTTGTTGTGTGCGCCTGTCTCTTTCTCGATCATCCACGCAACACCATCGACTTGATGCGGCAACAGGTTGACCTGGAGGCCGTCAACAAAGCCATCATCTTCCTCGTCGTCTCCCTCTTCCTCTTCAGCCTCGGCCTTGGGTTCGTCATCCTTGACTTCCAGCGCCTTAAGCCGGTCAGCCAGCGAGTTGGCAGCCTCGGCAGCCTTCTTCTTCTTCCTTCCTCGTGTGCGCGGGATCTTCTCCTCGTCTTCGTCCAGGGCGCCCTCGAGGAGCGCTTTGATGTTCTCGCTCGCCTGTCCCTGGTCGACGTAGGCGTTCAGATCAGGAGCGCCGAATCGGCCACGTTCTGAGAAGACGGCTGCGTCTGGATCGAAGTCGTCTTCGTCGTCGAGGATGACTGTCTGGCGTGCCTCTTGCAGGGGGTTGTGTGTGCCCTTGTTGACCGGCTGAAAGCCATTGGTGTGGCCTATCGACGAGTACAGAGAGCGTGGCGGTGGCTGTACGGTGTGGGCGGGCGGGTTGTAGGGTCGCGGCACGGCGACGCTCTGAGACTGTCGAGGCTGGAAGCTGCTAGCGGGTATCTCGAACAGATCATCGTCAAGCGGACGGCCGAAAGCATCGACCTTTGCAGCGGGCTTCGGCTGGGGCGGGACGAAGTGAGGAGGCTTGTATGATGGAAGAGTCTGCGGATTGGGCAGGCGGGCGGGGGCTTGGTGGTGTTCAGGTCGCGGCTGGCCGGGCCTGGGGACGTTGAACAGATGGGAGTGCTTTGGCTTGTCTTGCTTCAGCGGATTGCGCAGAGGGCTGGCCTGGCCAAACTGCGGGGCTGCGACTCGCTCTTGCGTGCTTGCAGAGGATGCTGGCTTGTGCGCCTCGGGGCGCGGCGGCAGCGCGGTCGGTTCTCGCTCGCGCACCATGTTGCGCTTTGTGGTGGAGTGAAGGGGCGTTGGAGGGGCGTAGGGGCTCGAGGCTTCGTCGAAGAGCGAGCTGGAGTCGCCGTACAAGGAGGACTCGGGCGTGTCGAGCGGGGCAAACGCCGGCTTCTGGGGGGATGCGAGGGTGTTGAGGGGCCCAAATGGCGCACGATATTTCTGTGAGCTGCTGTTCATCTACAGGTTAGTGTATGCCAGCAACAGCCTTGACGAATTCGTGTCGATATCTGTGAGCTGCTGTTCATCTACAGGTTAGTATATGCCGGCAACAGCCTTGACGAATTCGTGTCGATATCGTCATGTTTGTGTTCGGATTAGGCAGCCTTACGCTACTGGGCCCGTTGCCAGGGCGCCAAAACAAGCCCCGCCCCACCTGGGCTCAACACGCGGTACGCCTTCACGCTGTCACGAGATCATCACAACTTCATGTTGCTGGACAAGTACCATTACACCAACTACATCACCAGGGACACCTACACTCCTCTCAGCCCCCAAGCCCCCAACCCAATCGCACACACAGCACCCGCCCCAAACAGTCCCCCCGTCGACTTTCCTACATGTCCTCTCGTAACGGCATATGCCAAGCTCCCTATATCAACAAAATCCGCCGCCATGCCCGTCCAGATCGCCCTTATCATCTCCCTTCTTCCTCCATCGTGAGCATCCTTGTCCTCGGCCGTGAGTAACAGCTCTCCAAGCACAGCATCGCGAGCACCGACCATCCGCACCAGCAGACTTGACCCCGCAGGTACAGGATATTGGAAGAGCCCGCATGTAAACCGCGGAGCTACAAGACAGGCTGCTCCCGTGGCAATACGGATCCAAGAGAGCGTTTTGATCGCGTATAGCGTACTCGCTGAGGGGGTGGCTTCTGAAGGGCCCGTCTTCGGTGTGTGTGATATGTCAAAAAGGGGCTTGGTAATGTCGTGAGATGTGTGAGACATAGTGATGATGTTCTTGTCGTTACTGAGATTGGTGGGTTGCAGCTGAGGTATGCTTTCAATGTACGATGCGTTCGTGATTGTTCTCGTATCGTTCTACGGCTTTATACATGCCGCAAGAGTCGGTGTTATCACGCCTTCACATGGCAGCAGCCATCATAACGTTGTGTAGACGCGGAAAGGCTGCAACATGGTGGGTCCATGACTACTGTACCTCCGTATCGTCAGCTCGAATGCTTCCCCAACAAGCCCAGGCAGGAGACTTGGATGCAAACATCGCCTTGAATTCCACGTTGAACTCTCTTCCGGCGCCCAGCCTGGAGGCCTAAAGTTCTGTCAGGCGTCCTCTAACCGCGCATCCAATCGCTGATTGGCCATGTCAGCGCAGACGTACGTCGTAACTTCGCTTTAGTGCATCAAAGCAGGCTAGCCTAGTCGTGAGCATAACGTTATGGTCCTCGCCCGTCATTATATCTAGACACTGCGGTCCACTTTGAGTCCTATCCCAGCCTGAACATATCGTAAAACTCGCATAGCATAACGACATGCCTGCAGAGCGCATACAGAAGACTCGCACCCACAAGGAACTGCCTGACTTGGGGAATCCGGACAGAAAGAGGGTGCTCAACGTACTGGCGCAGAGACGATATCGTAGGTACCTGGTTGCATCGGCTCGACTGCATAAGATAACACGAATGTACAGGACAGCGACGAAAAGAGAAGGTCGCATTATTAGAAGCGCAAGCCAGGAGCTTTGAAATTCCTGATGATCATCAACCGATCAGTAGGGCAGGTGAATCGCCAGGAGCCAGCTCAGCTCAGCAAGGCTCGAACACAAACGCAGAACTCACCAACGCATCGTGTGAAGATGGCTTGCCGACCTATGCCTTCCGTGAGACATCTTTCGATACGAGCTTGATGCAAACCCTCGGCAGCAAGACCTGGAATCTGTCGTCATCAAGTTCTAACGAATCGCGTCTGACAGACTTTCCAAGTCTTCCAACCCCACTGCCATCCACTCCAGATTTTATAGAAGTTCAACAAGAACCTCCGTTGAATGGGTTCGAGTTCCCACTAACAGCTGACGGCGGCGTACTCACTGTTCCCATCCTGAGTGCTGTTCGTGCGTTCATATCCATCGCAACTGCACTCAACATCACTGAAAACCTATGGGATCCTTCTTACCTGCATGTCATGCCAGTTTCCGACTCGTATCAGAGCTCGCTACCATCAAATCTGCGCCCTGTCAATGTTCAGCTTGTCGTACCACACCACCCATCTCTCGATCTGCTGCCATGGCCAAGCATGAGAGAGAAGCTCATCTGCATGTTGGCAATGCCGAACAAGCTACGACCGCCCATAGCGCAAGAGGAGGACCAGGAGCCAACAAATCCGTTTGGGATGGGGATGTTTCCAAAGGATCCGTGCGACTCTTCATCGGTTGCCTTCGTGGGCCAAAGCAGAGCCATCGTCCAGCTCATCCAAGATCTTGAAGACCCTCAGGATGGGGTTCGGGTCCATGGAAACACGACAGCATGGGGACATAGCAATGAGTTGATCGAGGAGGCGTGGGAGGTAGGTGAGCTGTTCTATAGTAAGTGGTGGTGGTGTTTTGATCATAATATCATCGAACAGTCGAACAAACGGAGGAGAGAGCGAGGGCTAGGAAGACTAAGAATAGCTGCTTGACTTTGATAGTTGTACAATGATGAGAAATGGTTGAAGAACGGCGTTGTCGCGAAATCATCACGAAATCCAATTTGAGCCTAGCCTCTTGGCAGGGGCGACGTCACACTGTGTACATGCGAGCTGCTCTTGCTCCCTGAGTCCTTCGTGTACTCTTGCGACGTAGCTTTTCAATACTTTCTGTCTCCCACAACTCAGGTTTATTCGAAAGTCGGACAGTAGCAGTTCCTCGCATAGGGCAAATTTGTCATGACCTCCTCGGACGCGCATCTCCCCACAGACGCTTCGGAAGCAGACAGCAGCTTCCGTGTGGTCGATGCAGCTTCAAAACTATACGTCAGCACTGGTCAGGCCTCCACTCGATCCTGACTCGGCGAGCTCTCACCGTATGCAAGATACCGAGATTCGCCAGAACACATCGCTCGGGAGGCTACCTTGAACGATCTCTTCGGAGCGATCGCGAGACTTCAGTAAGCATAGTTGCAACCTCAAGTCAGGGACAGTCGCAGTTCAGGGTGCTATGAAATAAGGATTTGTGAACCGCAGAACAAGAGGCGGCGCAGCGAAGTGCCTATTCCCGTTGCCATTTCCGCCCCCACACCAATGGACTGAACCTTAACAGGTGTCAAAGCTGCCTTTCCGGGTACCAAATGTCTTGCATCAACAAATTGAGAAACTCTACGTAACTCGCCGCGCTGATCACGATAGAACATCACCTTATCTGATCAGCGGTCTGTCCATCTTACACTACGTTCAGCACACAAGTTCTTGTCGACAACCCGATCAACACTCGTGCTCAATGTAAACTGCAGCACATGGTTTCCCGGCCGAGGCATGACTACAGACGTCTCAAAATCTGACGCGAAGGATTCTGCAAGATTTCTTAAGCAAACAGCCCCTGTTCCGACGCGGCTCGCCTAAATGCGACAGTCCTTACAACTCCCATCCAATTCGTCTGGCATCGGGAACCGGATAATTTACCTTGCTGTCAGGAGAATAGCGCCCGTCGGCACCTTCGGCTGTCTCGATGTTGGGACTACCGGGATCGCGGGTCGACATCGCGTACACAGCCAGGAATGGGAGCACCCCTGCTCGTACGAATCTGACCCACCCTTTCAAAACAGTAATTCGCTCAACAGCCAATGTAGCCTTCAAACGAGCAATGTAGCATCGACCAGTAAGGGAAAATCCCAACCCCCTCGTGGTCGTGTGCACAAGGCCTCTGTTTCCAGAAGCATGTGAAACTTCCAGAATTCATCCTCATCCTCTCGACGCCTTGTCGCTTAGGGACGTCGACCAGAACACTAGCGGGTCACCACTTTCGCTAAAAATCACTGATCATTGGTTGCAGTTGTAACGAACACACGGGATGGCGGCTAATCTAAAAGACGAAGTGAGGCTTTCGAGCTATCTATCGCTGCAACTGCAAGAAGCACAACTTTGTCGTTGTGGCTTGCACTATCAAGTATTGCGTACGTCGGCGTCAAGCGTTCCGATACTCTTCGACTACCCACGAGTTTAGGCTCGTGCAACCTCATGTAGCAGATCTGTGCAGGGCGAAGCTGGATCTACGCCATCCTGGACCCGTTGGTCAGGTACGACCTTGTTTAATGTACCAGAAGCGGCATGGTCCCCATGATACTCGAATGGCCTCCTGAACGTCAATGGAGCATCCGCTGATCTAACCCACAACGCGTAGTCAACCCACAACAGCTCGCCACGTTGTGGATATCCTGTATTGTTTTGTGCAGCAGAGGCAAACATCTCGGTCTGAGCGATGTAAGTTTCAGTCAGCATTTGCTTGATAGTATATGCTCTTCAGAGCGCGCCCTCAAGCTGTATGCATCCCATGCATTCCGTCAATATAGGTAAAGAAGAGAAAAGTGCGCTTCCGATATGAAATGCAGCTATATGCAACTAGTAAGGCCATCGTTCCAGTGCGTCGTACACCCCCCCCCGGCTCGGGTGCCTAGCGTGCCTTCTCACCAATGGGTGACTCAGCAAGAAGCCAGCGTGGATACCTTTTGGACGTGCGCGTAGTCCAAGCACCCCCTAAAACGCCCTGTAATTGCTAGTGACCAGACCAAAAGTGCTGTGCGTAAGCCTTGGTGGAGGTGTGCAAGGGCTGCTGACCAATCAGCTGTGGCGCAGCTGGGGTTTTGGCGCTAGGCACCCGAGCCGGGGGGGGGGGGGGGGGGTGTGTACTTCAGATCTTTCAGATCATTGCCTATGTTCGAGTCAGCTGCCCATTGATGATGAAACCATGTGGAGCTTTGCCCG
>SATZ01000579.1:0-21527 GCA_004335205.1 Ascochyta viciae-villosae | reverse complement strand
GTGCTGTTGGTGGTGGTGGTGCTGATGCTGGTGGTGGTGGTGCTGATGCTGATGCTGATGCTGGTGGTGCTGCTGCTGGTTAGGGAACGGCGAGGGGGCCAGGGGCGGGTGCTCGGCGCCCAAAGACGGGTGCTCGGCGCCCAAAGACGGCTGCTCGGCGGCCTTGAGCTTGGTGAGGCGGGCGTTGAAGTCCAAGGGCTCCGTGGGCAGGATGAGGCCGGTCAGGTCGTCGTCCTCGCTCTCGAGCGTCATGCAGCTGCCCAGGCTGGGGCTCATGGCCGAGGCCGACGAGCTGCGGCCACCGCGAGGGTCTCTCTTGGTGCCGGCAAAGCGGATGCCCAGGCTGCCCTCGCCCCAGTCGTCAAAGTCGTCGTGGTCGTCGGCGGGGGCACGGGGCACAGGGGCCTTGAGCTTCAGCTGGCCGCCGGCGGTCGTGTCCGGCAGCTCGAGGTCGTTGCCCCAGTCGTCGTCCAGGTCCATCTTCTTGCTGGTGCGCGGCTTCCCCAGACGCTTGATGCTGCCGCCCAGCAGGGCCGAGGCGGGGACGCTCGTGGGGATGGGGATGCCGGCCTGCTTGGCGGAGAAGATGGCCTTGTGGGTGGACAGGTCGTCGTCCGGGGTCAGCAGGACCTGCCAGTCGTCGTCGCCCGTGTTGGACTCGGAGCGCACGCTGAGGCGCGACGACAGCGAGTGGACCGTCGAGTTCTTGAACAGCAGGCCGTCGCCGTCCTCGAAGTCGGCGTCGTCCCAGTTCTCGATGCCCGAGACCATGCTGTTCATCGAGGCGATCCGCCCCGCAAAGCTGCGGTTCGGAGCAGCCATGGCAGAGTGGGTCGGCAGATGGCGACGAGGGCGAGGGCGAGGGCGAGGTCGATTGTGGTGTAGTAGGGCAGGTTGGGAGCGCGCCGACGAGGTTGGTGGGTGTGCTGGGCTGCCGTTGGTGGTTGCTGCAGGGTGCGTAAGCGAGCAGCAGAAGGCAGCGGCAGCGAACGCAGAAGCAGACAAGGCAGCGAACTCAGGGCCCTGGCCGGCCATGGCCACGGACGAGGGTCCGCCTGCGCGAGGCCCACGCTGCGGCCAGAAAACGGGCAAGCTTGACGCGTCCAATGCAGCGACCCCTGTCTGCAGTCACACCGCGTGCCCAAACAAAGTAACAAAGGAGCCAAGAGTGGGCAGGACACGATGAACCCACGCTGAACGCACACTGAACCCACGCTGAACCCACGGCGAACGATGATGCGAGTAGAACGTCTCCCCACACAAAAAGCGGGCGTGCATGAATATACATAGTATTACCTACTATACACACATCAACCCCCCCGCTGCTGCCAAACACGCCTGGACGCCCACTAGACGTCTCGTGTGCCTGGCATGCAGCCACCAGGCAGCACCAGGCAGTCCTCAATCCTCTCACACCTCACGTAAATAGCTACCTCTACACAGCGACCATTGCTGTTTCAATAAAGCCTATGCCCACGTGAAACAGCCGCCTCGCCTGCCTGCATTGCTCTGCTAACGACTCCAGGGTCGTCCAGCACTCGCCGACAGGGACCATCCTTAGCCTGCTGCTACACTCGCCTACACGCCACCACTTGAGCATCATCTGCGCTTCACCTTTTGCGCCTAACGTGCTGGAAACGCTGCGACCGACTTTGTGTTTGGAAACGCTGCGCAGTGTGTGTCGCAGCAATCGAGCAAGCAGACAAACAAACAAACAAAACAAGTAAACAGCACTAGGCGCAGGCTACCAACCCCAGCACCATGCATCGCCACATCGTGCCCGTCGAGCCGGCTAGCGGGCGCGGCGAGATTGTCGTCATCGAGGTGCAGCAGCACGGCGCGCACCCACTCGACGTCCGCCTGGTAGCATGTGAAGGAGAGAGCCCGTATGTAGTGAACAGTAAGGGTGACCCTGACCTCCACCACGGTTGCCACGCTGACACGGCTGCAGTCAAACAAAGCGAGCTTCCCACATGGCAACACAAGTTCAAGGGCACCAATGCAGAGTGGGAGGCCGTCTTGGCCCACTTCCTGCTGCAGAAACAGTTGGCCCCAGACCAAGCCAATGTATGGAATGGTGTCCGCATGGTCTACACCTTGAACAAGGACGATCTGCAAGTCTCGATTCGGCAAGACGTCCAAGGCATAAAAGTAAGACAGCCAACACGCGCCACCACCTGTTCTAACCTGACCAGGTAACTTTGGGTGAGATCGTGTTGCCCAAGGACGACGAATTTGAGTTCAATCCGTTCGAGTGGGCGCAAGCATCAGCCCAGGCGCATTCGCAAACACTGCAAGAGCTGGCGCAGGTAAAAACACGCATCGACAGCGAGAAGGATACCATCGCCGAGCTCCATGCCCAGCTGGATGACTTTATCAAAACGAAAAACGAGGCTGAGACAGTCATGCTGCAGCAGTTCATGGAGCTGCTCAACGAGAAGAAGAGGAAGATCCGAGACCAGAGCCGTCTCCTAGCTGGCGCCAAGGTCGACAAGTCTACGGGTAAGCATATCACTGCGCTGCGACTACCACTAGCTAACGCGTTGCTTGGTAGCGCTCGCCATACAGTCAGCCAGGACGGAGACCCCGCGCAAAGCAGGCCCGTCACGCAGCTCGAAGCGCAAAGCGCCTGCGAGAGCAGCCAAAGTAGTGCATGAACAGGACTCTGATAGCGACCAGATGGAAATCGAGGAGGCCAAGACGGAGGAGCAGCATGACGACGAAGACGTTTCTCGGCCTGCTACGCCAGATCGTGGGTCTGATGTTGAAACCGAGTCTGAGGATGATGCTTCTGACAGCGGTGTAAGGGTGACGGCCAAGTCAACATCAACGGTCGCACAGCCTACAACAGAAGCTGCCCCGTTGCGTGACGGGCCGCCGCCGCCGCGCGCTCTCCCTTTTGGCAGAGCAGGCACACGAAGCCAAGGTCTGGCGAAGAGAGCACCGGCGCCGCTGCCAACGAGTGATGATGACGACGATGATGATGATGAGACAGAGGAAGAGGAGTTGTGAGTAGCAGAAGGTTGCATGCACGCTCGGGAGTCGAGTCTCAAACCTTGCTTCTGCGCCTAACCCCAAGTCCTGGTCAACGGGATCAAAGTTTCCGTTTCGAAGCTTGGTCGTGCGACACGGAGGAGATGACGCGCAGCTGAAATGGTTCGGAACCTTGAACCGTGGTGGAGGACAGATGCCATAGCAACGCACCTGTACCAGATGGTGGAAGGGCAGCCATGACCTGGACGGTAGCAGCCATGACGTGCCAGCTACGACGGACGCCCGTGTCCAGGCTGAAGGGAGCACGTGTCACGGGGCTCCTGTAATGGATTTTTCTTCAGCAACTGAACTGATTTCATTCCTCGGTGGGTATAAGGGAATAGCGTGTAGTGGGTATGGTAGCATTGCGCGTTCTTGGTTCCCCTTTGGCGGTTGGCGGAGGTTCGTCGCGGCAGCATTGCATCACGACAGGCGGGAAGATGGCCATTAGCGCAGATCTCCGCTCGGGACGTGCCTCTGGCCAAACGGGCCGGCTTGGACACGGACAGCGATAGCCAGGCAGTAGATAGAGTACATGGAAAACAAGGCAAGCAGCCATGCCAACGACACATGGACTGCAGACTGCAGACGGCAGACGGCAGACGGCAAACGGCAAACGGCAGACTGCAGTGCTCTGCAAACGTGACTAGACGACTGACGTGTGCTGGGTTCGCGACGACGAGGTGAGACAGGTCAGCAGCTGGTTGGTGAGGGCGGGTCTCGCTCGGGCAGCCCATTATTATTGGCTGCAGGCGAGCCATCTGTCGGCCGGCCCACCTCATCATGCTCGTGCCAAGCGGTCACCATCCCAAGGAAAGCGTGCAGCCCGTCGCCTACGTCGCCCACGTCGCAAACCGCTCTGACACCGCTCTCCTCGTTGGAACCCGGGCTCTCTGGAATCGCGTCGCGCACACGTGCTGGCCTGCGTCTAGGCCATGGTTGGCTTCTGCTCCCGCGCTATCAGCTACACAGCGCATCGGAGGCTGAGGTAGCACTCACTTGTTCTCCGGCACCGTATGCACACACGCCTGCCCTCTGCGCGCCGCCGCCTACCTGCAGCTACTCTCCCCTACTGACACGCGCTGCAGCGCCCCATTGTGCCTCCTGGCTTGCGCCCGCCCGCCCGTATCTGCCATCCTTCACCGCGCACCCACCCCAGTCGAGCCCCCACATCTGCCATCTGCCACCGCGCATCCGCCCCAGTCGAGCCCCCACCTCCACCGCCCGCCCATGAACCGCGCCTTGCCAAACGTCACCTCACGCCGCGCACCCTCGCCGCGACGGCCCTTGTCTTGCACACGAAGCACTCCGCTAGCCACAACCGCCCTCCCCCGCCATGTCAGGCCCCGAGCCGCCTGACGCGCCGACGACGCGATCGCTGAAGCGCAGCCACTTCTCCAAGGACGACCAGGACGAATTGGAAGAGCTGGACAACATCTTCAAGCGCACAAAGACCGTCGTGCCCCCGAACCCCTACATCCTGTCAACCCCGTCCATGGACCCGTACCGCTATCACTCTCAGCAAGAAGCCAATGCCTGGATGTTGGGGCGCTTGTGGCGCCATGACGAGGAGCACATGCAGTACAGGACCTATCTCTACCGCGAGCCCTGCCAGGACTGCTTCGAGCTGCAAGCGGGAGAGGACGACGAGCCAGAGCCAGAGCCACAGCCCGAGCGCCCCAGGTCGCAAGCATCGCAAACCTCCAACACCGCCAGCCAAGCGCCCAAGAAGAAGATCAGCCTGTCTGCCTATAAGAACAAGCAGGCCAACGGCGTCCTCACACCAACGCCCGGCTCCAAGCTAGCCTCACCCAGCTCACTACCGTCGAAACCTCCACCAGCGCACACGAATGGCGTCAAGAAGACGGAGAAGCCACCACACGCCGCGCAGAAGACGGCAGAGGCAAAATCCCAGAAACCGTATGTCAATGCAATTGCGTTGAATGGCAGAGCTAACACGACACAGATCCACTACTGAAGTCCACACTGAACGCAAACCGCAAAAAGACAGCCAACAGAGCAACCACTCTCAACTACCGCCACGCCCTCCAGCTCCGCCTACCAAGCACATGGATGCCGAGGACTCGAGATCCATCGACAAATCCAGCCCTTCCAACTCGACGCCCCACGGTCTGCCGCCAATGCTGTCGCCAGTACACGAGCCTCTGAGCAACCCATACGGACTGCCCAGTATTCTGTCGCCCACCCTACCTTCCGCTATACAGGCAGAGCTGGACAGACTGGAGCAGCAACGGTCACGAGCAGTCTCAAGCGCGTCGGCCTCTTCGACAGAACCAAAGAGTCAGACTCTATCCGTACCAAAAGACAAGGAGCGACCGCAGCTTGCCGGCAAGACTGTCAAGACGGAACAACGCATACGATCAGTATCCGTGAGCGGAAAATCGCCGTACATGGCTCCCCCCGCCACCGCGGAGGATAAAGCCCCGTCTTTGATAGTGAAGTTGAAATTCTCAAAAGCGAAGGCGGCAACTGTCAAGCAGGTACTCCGCTTGCCCCCGAAGCGGGCGCTGCCGGAGAAGAAAGAACGCCAGGAACCACCAAAAGAATCTCCTATCAAGATTCGCACGAAAGTCGTTGAGGAACCCGTACAAAAGAAGCCGAAGCCAATACCGAAGATCGCCGCGCGTCGACCCGACACATCGACAACATCCACACCAACCCCCAGTGCTAAGCCTGCTGTCCCAGCTACGAAGACGGCAGAAAAGCGGCCCAGAACCGACGATGACGCGTCACTCGCAGTACCACCAAAACGACAAAGAGCGCTTTCTACCCAGGATCGGCCCAATACTCCAACCCCACAAGCCGCCTCATCCCCTGCCCTGTCGAACAAATCCAGCGCCCAGAAGAGTCAGGCGCACTATGCAACGCCGAAGAAGGATCACAAAGCCGTCAACATGCTCCGCACCGGTTCATCGGAGAGTCAGGATACAACACCTGGTCGATCAGGTGCCACGCCTGCGAGCTCCAGGCATGATGCACGAGTGGCACCCACGTCTGCCCCTCTGACGGGAAAGAAGCAAGCCGACATCGCTTTGATGGCGCAGACATCAATGAAGCTCAACCAGATGGGCCGAGCATTGAAGCACGAAGCTACCAAGATACTCACCGAAAAGGGCAACAAGACAACGAAGCAGGACGAGAAGCGGGCGGCAGTGACTAATTTGGAGTGCATACTGTATGTCGGCCTTTCCATGGACAGAACAAGACTAACGTTTACACAGCTCCTACATGGCTGCTTATTATGCCCAAGACCTCTCGCTCAACCTCCGCAACCGCGCTGGCGAAGTAGAGCAAACGTGGAAAACGCTCCTGCCTTTGTGTCTGTCCTACGCTCGCTGCACCAAGGACTTTGCACATCTCGACGGCCTACGGTCGTACCTTGGCTACGTGATTGCGTCGACAATCTGCACGTGTGTTGCCCAGCGCTCGTCCATTGCGAAAGCGCACGATTCGCCTCAAGATGTCACGCATGCCCAGCTCGCACGGGAACACACGTCTCTCGCAGAAAACTTTGCGCTGCTCTCGGACCACGCGAGGAAGATGGTGGTGCACTACCAGGATGCGAGGAATGCACTTCCGGTTGAGGAGATTCAAGCCATGTACAAAAAGACATGGGCCAGCCGAGAAGCCAACGCAAAGCTGATCAAAGAGCCGGAAAAGGTCAGCGGTGCACGCATGTCAGGACCTTACTTTCTGCCCATCTCCAACGACACGACTCCCATCCAGGCTGTGCGGTTTGGGCTGAAGTTTCTGGGGGAGTACTGCGAGAAGGAAGGGCTGAAGTACTCGTTGAGGGTCAATCTGGACAAGCCCGAGTAAGCCCACTTTTGGTCAGCGCTGTGGTGTACTGTTTCCCAGCACGACGGCCGAGTCACGACAGCACTCGACACGATCTAATTCTTCTCCACATACGTTGTATGTGTTCTTTGATTCAGCGAGCGATGGTTACGGTGTTCTGTTCTATAGCGAAGTGCACGGGCGTGTGCACGCGGGACCTGGAATCTGATCTTGCCACGGTGATACCCTCGAGGTGGAAAAGCCTCTTTTGATACGGTCTTTGATTTTGGCGTTCAAGTGGATGGGATGGATGGTGCATGTACAGATATGGGAGGACTGGGACGATATGATAGATTAGGACTCTACTCGATGAAAGTGGACGACGAACAGCTCAATGCAAGTGCATGACTATCCACGAGACATGTGACTTGGTGATTGCCTAGCCTACAGCCACCTCACCTCCGAGCCAAAGCGGTAGGTAGTCGGTGACACACGATAGGTAACGAGTTTCCCACCACCCGTCGGAAAGCATGGCGGCGGAATGGGCGGTGGTCGTGAAGTGCGACCCCGGAAAGTCCTGCCGCATGGAGTTGGCGTGTAGCGCGTGTGTCAGGGCAAGTGTTGGCGTGTAGCGACGGTTATCGCCCAGTCAGGCTAGGCGATAAGGGTCCCCAGCTCAGCTAAGCTTTTGGGTCGCGTGGAGTAGCTGTGTTGGGGAAAGGCGGCAGCCATCATGCAACGACAACGGCCGGGATGGATAGCTTGCGGAGGGGGAGTATAAAACGTATGTTGCCGCTGTGTTGATATCTCCGCTTTCAACCGTCTTTGTCGATTGTTGGTCTCTGGATTGCCATTTGATTTTGTGGCTCGCATTCTGTCGCGTAACAGGTCCAAGAGCTGAGGCCCGCCCGCCCCCGCATTTTGAGCTCCCGCTCAGCGCTCGATATATCAGTGATAGCCCGAGGATAGCGGTTCTTTCGCACTTCAGCTTCACCATGGCCTACCTCCTCCGCACGGCAGGCCGTGCGCGGTCGTCGGTCGTCGCTGCCAAGGTTGCGCCCACTGTGCTGCGTAGGCGGTATGCTTCTGCGGCGGCTGCTGCTGCTGTCTCCTCGGACTACAGCGAGCAGGCTTTCTTCCCTGGCGAGCCCAGCCAGCCCATCCTCAAGACACAGATCCCTGGGCCCAAGAGCAAGGCGGCGATTGAGCGCCTGAGCAACGTCACCGACACACGCAGCTTGAATATGATGGCCGACTACACGCGCAGCAACGGCAACTAGTGTGTGCAGCCAGACAAGGGAAACGGACGGATGACTGACTCCCCACAGCATCGCTGATCTCGACGGCAACGTTCTCCTCGACGTCTACGCCCAGATTGCCTCGATCCCCGTGGGCTACAACAACCCCAACCTGCACCGCGCAGCCACCTCGCCCGAAATGATCTCGGCCATCATCAACCGCCCCGCCCTCGGCAACTTCCCCCAGCACGACTGGGCCGACATCCTCGAGACGGGCATTCTCTCCGTTGCGCCCAAGGGTCTCAACCAGGTCTTCACCGCCCAGGCTGGCTCTGACGCCAACGAGCTGGCATACAAGGCCGCCTTCATGTGGAAGCGCCAGCAGGAGCGGGGAGGCGCCGACGCCGACTTCTCTGCCGAGGACATGCACTCGTCCATGAACAACCAGGCCCCCGGCGCCCCTGACATGTCCATCATGTCCTTCAAGAAGGGTTTCCACGGCCGCCTGTTCGGCAGTCTGTCCACCACCCGCTCCAAGCCCATCCACAAGCTCGACATCCCCGCTTTTGACTGGCCCCAGGCGCCCTTCCCCGCCCTCAAGTACCCTCTCGACCAGTTTGTCTCGGAGAACGCCGCCGAGGAGAAGCGCTGCCTCGACGAGACGGAGCGCCTGATCAAGGAATTCCCCAAGCCCGTCGCCGCCGTTGTCGTCGAGCCCGTCCAGTCCGAGGGCGGCGACAACCACGCTTCACCCGCCTTCTTCCAAGGCCTCCGCGACATCACCGCCCGCAACAACGTCATGTTCATCGTCGACGAAGTCCAGACCGGCGTCGGCGCAACCGGCAAATTCTGGGCCCACGACCACTGGAACCTGTCCACCCCACCAGACATGGTCACCTTCTCCAAGAAAGCGCAAACAGCAGGCTACTACTTCGGCAACAACGCCCTCCGCCCCAACAAACCCTACCGCCAATTCAACACATGGATGGGCGATCCCGCACGCGCCCTCCTCTTCCGCGCCATCATCCAAGAAATAGAGCGTCTGGACCTCGTAACCCACACCGCCGCCACCGGCGACTACCTCTACAGCGGCCTCCAGCGCCTCGCGGAGCGCTACCCCGCCGACATCCAGAACCTGCGCGGCCAGGGCCAGGGCACCTTCATCGCGTGGGACACCCCGCGGCGCGACGACATCCTCAAGACCGCAAAGGCCCACGGTGTCAATATCGGTGGCTCCGGAATGGAGGCGGTTCGCCTACGGCCCATGTTGATTTTCCAGCGGCAGCACGCGGATTTGCTGTTGGAGCGGTTGGAAGGGGTTCTGAAGCAGTGAAGTAGTAGCAGGGGATGCTTGGTGTTGTGGGTTGGTGGAATGAATGCATGTGTGGAGTTTGTGGCGTTTGTTTTCATATCGGAGGGTTGAGGGTGGAGACGATTTTGATGGTTTCGCTGTGGTGAAGGCGGTTGTACCCGCATCACACCAGCTTACTGGCTTTTCGATAACGCAGAGATGAGGAATGGATTAATGACAAATTCATATATCAGCTAATCCCATCACCAGCCTCTCATCAACCTTTCATTTCTTTGGTAAAACGCGTGTTGTGTAGTACTTCCCTCGGGTTTTAGTACAAACGCTTACAACCCCCGGCTAGTAGATATACCCATAATATTACTTACTGTCGCGCACCAGAGCGTGTGAAGCACCAGTAGATACACAACCAAAAGGCAAGAACCCCACAACAGAAGCAAGTTCACATCAGCAGCAACGTGTAGATGCAGTTGAATTTCTCTTCACGTGGTGTTAACCTGTTGGTAACTTGTTAGTTACCCCAGCATGTACTACCTCCACGATTGCGGAGGAAGACTCACAAGACGCGTTTCATATCCATTTGTCTTGATAGCTTGAAGTATTCCATGGGAGCATTGGGTTTCTTTGCTAGATTACATAGTGGCTGACTGCTACGTAACCCTGATTATTTTTCATCTGTACGATTGTTGCGCTTAATTGCTGGTAGCCCTTTTACACGGTAGTGGTGTCAAGGATTATCTCGCTTTAAAGCGCGGTGAATGCAATGTTAACGCGCGCTACTAGTGTTAAGCTTCCGAGACGCAAGGGAACTTATAGAAAACCGCGGTGTAGATGTGCGGAAAGCGCAAGATGCTCAACTGGGATCTTTGTCTGTACGAACTATTGCATGGACCTACAATGCTTGTGTACGAGGAACCAGCAGTCCGATCAACGTGCTCTATCACTTGTTCTATAGCGATGCCTTGCGTGTCCCTCGATATATGCGGAGCCAGCCAAGATCAAGTGGTACTTCGTCCCCCCTTGTTAGGTGGATGCTGCTGTTGCTTGAAGAACTCAGCAACGTTGCTGTAACTTATCTGCTTGCATGGTCGACCCGCCCCACGTACGTCGCCTCATCACGGAACGTCGGAGAACCACTCATGTGCCAATGCCTCGTTAGCTGTGAGTCGCCGAGTGGGATCGACGTTCATCATCCGTATGATAAGATCCTTGAAGTTAGGGTCAATGTCCTGCCACAATGCAAACGGTCGCCTTGGATTGTCCGCGTTGAAGTCCGCTGCTACCATTGCAATTAGTTGAGCCCAGGGACTATCGCCAAGGTACCGAATCAGACCGTCTATTCCCTCTAGGTCAGAGAAGTAAGAAAGCTGCCGTTCTAGAACCAGGTCTAAGAGTTCGATGCCCTCTGGAATCTCTTCTTCGTCTACTGCGAGTACCACTCGTTTCGTGATGGCATATATGCACTGTAGTGCTTCAGATTAGTGGCTATCGCACAGGGAAGAGAGACGTACCACAAGACCGAAAGAGAAGATATCTGACGGCATGTGCACTTCAGCTGATGCGTGCGCCTCTGGACTCCGCCACATCGAATTCCCAACTTGTCTTCCTTTGATAACGCAATCTTTCGGTACATACGCCGCGTCCTCAATGTCCGCAACCTGCACTTGCTCCACTGTCATCTCGCCACCCTGGTCCTTCCATTCTATCAAGATGTTGTTTGCCTTGATATCGGTATGAACGATCCCCTTGCTATGCAGAGCAGCGATCCCACGCAGACTATCTCGGAGAATTCGCTTGGTTAGAGGAAGCGGAACTTCATTTTGGACAAAAGACAGAAGGTGGTCTTGAAGGTACTTGTATACGAACACGGATTCGTCCGGGCAAGCATCGTCAGACACGCGTAGGTAGGGTGAGCTCCGAAGGTCGTCGAACATATCTTTGAAGTATGAGAAGTCGCGTGGCGCAACGCATTTCAAGACGTACTTGTGGTCTCCAGAGCTAAAAGAAAAGGTAATGTTAGTGTTTGTAGGTCTCTCTTGATGTGACTTGTGTCTACTCACGTCGCGAGATACACACGTCCCTGGTTCCCAGGTTTGTCTTGAAGGATGCCTTCGACGAGGTAGCGACGACCTGACTGGCCCAAGACTCGCCTGAGTGCAGCCGCTCGCGTAAGTGTTTGGGCAGCAGTCATGTCAGCAAGCAAATCGACTTTGTTGCAAAGCCAGCGAAGCGAGTGATGCAATACTAGAAGAACAATCGGTTACAAGAAAACCTTAGTTCAGACAGCCTTCCCCTATTTGTTAAAAACTAGCTAATTTAATAAGTAGAAGGTCTATGCGCAGAACACCAAAACTTGCGATAGTAGACTATAAAACAGGCTATTGTTTCTTATAATAGAAAAATATAGCAAAATACTAGCAGCTAGCTTCTAAAAGTTTTAAATATCATCTAGCTGTACTACAAGAGATGCTATAAAGTCTAGTCTAAGAATATCTAAAGCTCTTACTCTAATTAATAAGAACACATGCTTCTAAGTATTCTTCTACCTCTTGGTATTGAGGTGGTTATGCTGCGCCGCATGCTAAGACCTAGCCGGTGTTGCAAGTTGCAACAGAAACACTGCAGCGGCTACGCAGTAATTAGGCGCCGGCTAAACCGCAAATTGCGGGGTTGGTTACAAACTAGGCTAATGACGTGTAACAAAGCTCGTCTTTTAGGTGCCCCTCAGATCACGTTTCTCTGCTGCTCTGCAATCGCTACCTGCGTTACTATCTAGACACGGCGCCTGCAACCTACCGCAGGTCAAAGGAAACAGCGCCGCATTGCTTATGCATGTGCTTGAATCTAGCTTCTCGATCGCCACACACACAGCCCAAGACTAAGACTGATTGGGCGCTGAACTCTTGCTTCGCCATCACAATGTCTATGCTTGAGCTTCCAGCTGAGCTGCTGCAAATCATCATTGACATCGCTGTGCAACACACTGATTTGCCACACGCCACCAGACTCCGGGAAACATGTCGTAAGTTGGCTCCAGACAGTGGTTGAAGTACCCTTCTTACAGGATCTAGGTCAATTCGACTTAATCGTCCAAAATTCAATCTTTTGCTTACCGAAAGTGATTCTCCTTCAAAAACGGTTGAGCACGTCTTTGTTGCAGGGACTTGTACACTCGAAGATGACACTCGGAAATGCAGATGAGCTACTACTTTGCTATACTATTAATCGCACAGCAGACTACCTCGTTGGCTGTGCTCATTCTGATATCCGGAATCAATACGTGAAAGTACTCGAAACATCCGCCGTGGGAACTATGATGTACTGGAGACTTCTCGACTGCCTTAGCGCAAAAAGCCAAAGCCTTTCGCTTGCAACAATCAAGGACAATGCTCTTGTAGCAGCAGTGGGGGCAAATAAGGATGTTGAGGTACGGAAACTCTTAGAGGACAACGCCAATGCTGCTTCGAACACGCCGTTCTTTGGAGAACCTTTAGCTACAGCAGCATCTTCTGGATCTTTGCCAATGGTGGACCTCTTGCTTACCTACTGGGACTGGGAGACCTTCGAACATCTTGCAGGACTTCGCCTCATGAACGCCATCGAGGTTGCCGCTTCTACTGGCCATAATTGTGTGCTGGTCAAGCTGCTCAACTACAAAGATCGCATTGCTAGGTCTACGTACGATGACGCTGTCATCCGTATGACCAGGAGCAGCCATGCAGCATCTGTAGAGCTGTTATTGGATTGCAGACGAGCAGACCTCACCCTGGCAGCGAAGAAAGAGTTTTGGTTTCGTTTATTGCGAACAGCTGCAGAGTGTGATCAGCAGGCGTTGCTACAGGCCATTCTTCCAAACGCTCAGTCAGACATTGGAGAAGCCTCGCTCGTGACAGCAATGGACGATGCATGCTTAGAAAATCATGGGCAGACGTTTAAAATCATCATGTCTCACCTGTCCATTACCGACCCTACACCTTACGCGGACAGTCTATTTTGGGCCGCCAGGTATAACAACATAGACGTCATGAAAAGGATCTTGTCATTCCTACAGCATGATAAACGCGCTTTGCTCCTGGCTCTTGCCGGTGCTGCGTCTGCAAGAGCATCGGAAGCTGTCCTGTTCCTGCTCGGTGTTGCAGGGATTAGCCTCATTATCGAAGACGTCCCAAAGCGCTTCACTGATATTGCCCGTCTTTTGCTTCCAAACGCTTTCAACTATGTGGCAACACAGCCTGCTGAACCGCCCTCATTATCAACCTACGTGGAGAAACTGCGCGCAGCCACCAAGGCAGGTAGTCTTTCCGACGTTATCACTGTCTCACAAAGTATGAAAGTCCACCATCCAACTGATAGCTTGGTTAGGATTTCTAGTGCGTTCAGCGATGCGGCTAAGGCTAAGCGCCTCGACGTCCTTGTTTTTTTGTGTGAGAATTGGACGCCTCATCTGGTGACCTCTTGCGTAAAGTCGCCTGCAGTGGCACAGATTTTTATGAACTTTGGTTGGGACATCCGTGAGACTGATCAAGGTTCAAGGTATCCGCGCCTTGGGTAAGTACACTGAAGGATGCGCCGCCAGCACAGCTAATAATGGTATAGGAGCTTTGTTCACGATGAACACTTTTGTCGCTGGCTGCTGGTTAAGGGAGCCTCAGCCGATGCAAGAGCAGAATTTGACGTTACAGCGGTGTCAGTAGCGGTCTGCCGCGCTTCGGTGTCAACGATCAGACTATTGCTCGAACGTAGCAGTGGTGGTACTCAGCATGGACAGCTGCTCCATTTTGCCATGCAAAGACTAGGTGAAGACAGCCTTGAGGTTGTTGAGCTTTTGCTAAACTTGGGATGTCCGGTTGACAGCATTTGGTTCCAAAATGATGAGCGTTCATGGCTAGAATGGGGTCAGGGGGAAGCCGGAACAGCTCTTTTCAGTGCAGCTGAGCAGGGCAGAGACGACATTGTGGCGTATCTGCTTTCAAGAGACGCCGACGCTACGATAGTATCTAACAGAGACCGCTCAGCCCTAGATGTGGCAGAAAGCAAACAACGGTCTAGGGTCGTACAGCTTTTGACCCGTTAGGCTGGAAGATCCTTCATTGCCACATCGCACATGCTGATGTAGACATATAACAAATCCTTCATCCCAATGATATTTATGGCTACTGACTGGCCCAGCTATGCCCGTTCCACATAATCCACTTCTGCCCGTTAAGAATCCACTGGTAAGCAGGGGGGTTGGCTTGTGACTCAATTACAATGTTGCTAATCATGAGCTGATACCGCGTTTGTCCGTTCTCAATGGCGACTCTCCATGTTGGAGCATTTCCCTTAACGCCTGTGATATCCCTGTCCTCGACGTAAACCCGAGGCGATCCGCTTCGCCCGTCAATGAAAACAGTCCCTAGATGTGTCTCATTGTCTATAAGAGCTTCGGTTGAGCGCTCATAGTGCCACTGAACGTTGGTATGGGGTAGCGATCTGACGCCGCGGTACATAACCCGTAGTTGCTCGGGTGCAGTGATGATATCGTTGTTGGGGGTCGCACAAACAGTTCGACTTACATACAGTACGTTACAATAAAAAAAATTAGTTAATATAAGGTAAGCTCTTACTATATAGTAAAAAGGTTAAAATTTGTATATCTTACACTGAACGTTTGATTAATAATACTCTATAAAATAGACTTTATTGTACTCTACAGTCTACACTAAATAGTTTAGTGCCCTGAAAACTGACTGTATGCTACAGGAATTGCGATTGACTGTGCAACCAAAATCTCGACAAAGAGCCGCGTTTACAAGGAGTTGCTTAAGCTAATATGCTACTGCTATTACCTTTAAAGTTTAGCTGCGACTGCACGGTACTGGCCAGCTCGAATCGAAGCCCACCTGCGCATCTCGTACGAAGGAGCTAGTATTTGGTGTTGCACCGCATGTAATACTAAGCTAGGCTTATTCGGTGCAAGACCAAATACCAGCTCCTTCGTACAGCGCCCTCTCATATTTGCTGGACCAGCGTCACTAGCGTGCCAATCCTCTCAGGCTGTTTCGCGCAGTAAAACCCACCCAAACGCAACTATAACACATAAAGCCTTACAATATTATGAAGCTAAACAGTATGTATACACTCATGCTGATGCTGTCTTAGATTGTTTACTTATGTCCGCACAGGGAAGTGTCAAAGAGGCAGATGCGAGATTACAGATTCAGGCCCCCTATATGCGGGTTCAGCGGTAATGTGATGCTGCACACTGATCACACGGAAGTCTTCAGCCTCGCGGTGCCACACTCCTCGGCCAATTTTTTTTTTTACCGGCAGGTTTGTCATATTACTAGTACGTGTGTTCCGTGGACTCACAGATTACAAGCAGTTCGCTTTGCCTTCTCCATTTCAGGGCACGCACGACTTGTCGCCATGAGTTATGCCGCGCTCCCGCCCAGCCCCCGTTTGGAGCAAAACCACGACGATCAAAATATTGCAGACCGCGAGACGCGGTATTCGAGCGGTCTTTCACCTTTGGACAGGCCCTCGCGCCATAGCTTTCTCGGATCCTCTACAGAACGCGCGAGCATTGATAGCGAAGGGCACAGCGTATCGACACAACGTGATACTGATCCAATAGTCCCTGCTATCCATCCTGGAAGTCACTTGCTACAAGATGCGGACGACCACCGCCCACACTATGACCCCTCGAATGCAACCGCTGCTGTGTTCCCGACATCAACAAGCGCTGGCTCTGGCTTGCATGCCACCGGGACGCAGGCTTCACTTGAGATGCAAGATCTCGACCAGTCAAATGAACTCAAGCTGACTCGACCTCGTACATCTTTGGGTCAACTAATGCAAACATGGCGATGGGAAATCTTCACTTGGGTTCTGGGGACTGTCGGCTACTTATCCAACCTCATACTCGTTTGCATATCTGACGGAATGTTACAAAAGAACTGGCACTCCAGGATCCAGATCACGGCATTCGTTGCAGCGCTTGCACAAGTCTCTCAATCAGCCCTGCTTGTCCCAACTGCCTCGTCCATCGCCCAGTTGAAGTGGAAATGGGTTCTCACTGCTAGCCGTCCGGCGCAAGATATCGATCGCTTCGACCTAGCAAGTCGTGGCCCGGATGGAAGTATGCGGCTTCTCTGGTATTTCGCCTTGAAACAGTGAGTCTACAAATGCATCTCGATATACACAAGCTAATGTAGCAGAAATCTGGCTTCCCTTGGTGCATTGGCTACGATATTGTTGCTCGCATTCCCAACATTCGTGCAGCAGGCCGTGCAGATTGGCACGACGAATTTCCAAAATACTGGTGCTGAGTTCGCTTCTTTGCCTCGCGCGACCCAATACCTGTCTGACGGCGATCTGGGTGGTTCCAATAACGCATTTTTCGACCAAGCAAGGCTGGATACCTGGTTTAGATCAGACTATATGGACGTATACCTAAAGAGTGCGGTTGAGGCTGGCTTACTAGCTGCCGACGTAACCCCCGATGATGTAGCAAGTCACTGTGGGACAGAAGCATGCTCTTGGGAACCCTACCATACGCTCGCCATCTGTTCAGGGGTAGAAGACGCTGATCACATGCTTTCGTTTGAAGACGGAGCAGTTCCACGTGTGCCACTTGGAGGAGACGACATTCCGCAAGGACGCAAGAAAATCCAGCCTGAAAGTACTTTTCGCGCAGAAAGCAAGTTCTTCGCGGCAGATCGATACGAAGGAAGTACTGATGCGAACTACACCAAGCTTGTGCGATCGCGTCCAACACCGAATAACACGGAAACCAATCTTCCCGATCTGGCTCATGTCTATTTGACCTATTTCGATCCATGCCTTGGAACAAACAATATTGCAGGGAGAAAGGATAGAAAGGGCTGGAAAGCGCATAAAGCGACTTTCAAACTTTGCATTCAGACGCACAACACGTCCTACAACGCCTCTGGAATGCATACGACGATCCTCTCTAACAACGAGAAGATCAATTGGAGCAACGAAACCGTGGTAGAATATGATGGAAGCACGGTGCCATATATGTGGAAAAACTACTGTGCTCAGCTGCCAAACTCCACGGAGCGGTTCTGCCTAGCGGATCGCGTCATGGTGCTTCTCGGCGGTCAGTTGGCACTGACTCTGAATACCACGGCCTATTGGGGCGGACCGGGCGATCACTACTACGTCTACAGCTTATGGGCGCCGAACCTAGGTTCCGACGTTCTCGGACGTGATCCAGGAATTTGCAGTACCGACGAAAGCCGTGGTATCAAAGGCTACGAGCACCGTATCAGTAATATCGCTACGAGTTTGACTAACGCGTAAGTCTTCTATTCAACCTTCTGCAGTCCTTACTGACAGCATGCAGCTTCCGCACGGCGAACAGCAGCACTACCGTGACTGGTACAGCTTACACGACCGAGCCGACCATTGAAGTCAATTACATGTGGCTCATTTTCCCGAACGTACTATATCTCGTTATTTCGGGATTCTTCCTCGCAACACTGATTCAAACGAGGGACCTGCCTTCGTGGAAGTCTTCGGCTCTCGCGCTGCTGTGGTGCAAAGAACCTGGAGACAATCACCTGTTGACACCAAATCAGATGAAAACACGAGGAAAGCAGGCTAGAGTGCAACTGTTGTATGGTCGTGATACGTGGCAGCTAGCGGAGACTTAAGAAGATGACGCAAGTAACTCACTCAGGATTGTATCCTTCTTCGATGCCAATATTTGCCATTGAGTTTTTCTAATACGGGGCTGTGCTTCATTCATCTTCTCGTGTCTCGTGTACGTCCACCCGGTGCTGCTCTTCCGCTTCATCAACGGGTCGTACCAGAAGGGAAGAAAGTATCATCTGAGTTCTGTGGCGCGAAATCCTCCATCCAACTCAGCCGCCTGTTGCCTGTTCTCAATATCTGCTTCATGGCTGGGTAGTTCTGAGGGAGGTTCGGGCGCTTGGAACGCGTATTTCTCATCGTCGGTCGCTGCGTGCTGAGGTGGAGGGACTTGCCGTTTCCATCGCCAGATTAGAAAGCCGACGCCGACGATGAGAGCGATGCCGGCGACAGCGCCGATGGCTATACCGGCAATGGTGCCTGTTGATAGTTTTTTGGCGTCCGAATCTGGTGTTGGTGTGGGAGCAGCTGGTGTAGATGGTTCCTCTGAAAGAGTTGTTCCATTCAGCCAAGCGACACAGTCATTTGCAGTGTCAATTCCAACGATATCGGGCTGTGCTTGTGCTGCTCGCGCTTCGGCAATAGTGAACTCGTCTTTGTCGTGGTTTACCATGAGGTACGCGGAGCTGAAGAACATCCCCCCTAGCCGTGACTTCCGAGCCGGGTATTCAATGAGTAGCGGGACGTTTGTTAGGTTGGTATTGGTCTGTACCAAGCCGCTGGAATCAATAAAGTGGTCGTTGAACAGAAGCTGTTCTGTTGTGAAATTGACCGTGACAGCGCCCTCAACGGTGATTGATAGGTTGCCTTTGAAGGTGCTGCTGCTGTCAGTATAGTATCCATGCCGTACGAGATCAAAACTGACGCGCTGTTGGGAGTGACGACAGCTGTGTTAGCAAGTACTCCACCATATCTGCCATTGTTGTGCTCGTCAGCACGCTGTGCACCCATGCCCTTTATTATCCTGTCCCCATAGTTGAACGGCAGCGCCATAATATTGCGCATCGTGAATTCTAAACACGCATCAAGGGGCTCCAGACCATCAAATATGTTTGCTACTGTGCCACTCTCACTTGACAGATGTATTGCTGTCAATCTCACCATCATCCCCTGGGGACAGTCCGGGTCGCTTCGATTGAACGCCTTGGTAACACGAGAGTCGCCGATGATCGCTTTGTCATATCCACCAAAGACGACAGAACCGTCTCGGTGCTGCTCTGTGAACTCATCGCCCCAGAACAAAGAGTAGGATCTCGAAGAAACAGTTCCAGCGTCTTTGAGAGCAGCAATGAAAGTCGAGTTTGCACCAACGCCAATTTCAGCTTGGGGCTGCAAGCCATGCAACTGCGCATCAGGAAGACTGAAGTCGAAGGTCTGGAGTGAGGTGTTGTCGCCCAATGTCACGTGGTCTTTGGCCCACCTCTTAGCTATGTCTTCGCTGACATGCTTGAGTGGGTCACCGCGGCTGGCCGAGGATGACAAGGACTGATTATAGTATCCGCCGTGGGATGTCATACATGCGGCAGATGAATCTATCCTTGGAACGTCGCAGGTGATATTTGTTCCATAGACGTAGGTATCAAAATGAGCCCTAGATGATAGAGTGAGTGAACGATCGCGAACTAATGGGAGAAAACTCACGCACACGGTAGAAACGACAGTACCTGCTTGGGATTGCCGATCTCCATCGAGACGCCTCGTGTTTGGGCCTGGTTGGCGAGCTTCTGACCTTTGAAAGGCAGGGATATAGCGCGAGGCTCACATGTCGTAGCTCCATATGCTCTTGAGATGAGAGGAAAAGCGAAAGTCAAAACAAGCAAGCGGTCAAACATCTTGCCGAGAATTCCAGACGAACAATAGCGCCGCGAGATGCAAAGGAGATAGCGAATGAGTATTGATGGGCTTTACGTGCTTTCAATTCATTGAGGTTTTGGTAGATACTCGAAATGAAGAAGAGGTGGGTAGCCCTGCTAGTCTACATTATCGTGGGATGCCTAACGACAACCCGTGTCGAGCACACCTGCAGTTCTGATTTGTCTGAGGAGGCTGAAGGATCTAATTCGATATCTGTCGGCTGACATTTGAGACACGGCACTGGGTTCTGCTCTTGTTTTTATTGGTCAATGAAGGGTGGCTGTGGTAAGCACAACATGGCATTTCTGTTCGAGCCAGCCTTAGGCCCTCGATGATACGGCCAAGCTTTCGGAGTCCTCTATCGGGATATGGTACAGAGCATAGCTGTAGCTAAAGATGTCTTCGATTTGCAATTTGGAAGTCTGCAGGCAACACAAGCATCGCGCGGGTGGTGTTGAGCGTAGCATTGAGAACGACAGTATGCGCATACGCAGGCAGTCGTATCCAGAGATGGATCTATTTCTGTGGGCCTTATGTCCTCGTTAGTTATGCATAAAAGATGTGCATATTCGATGCTATGCGCGATACATTTTATGTAGGCGTAATCGTCGCAAGAACGCCGCGGAACCAACAGTGTTGTGGAAAGCACAAGCTGACAAGTCGTGTCAGCCGTGGGCGTGCTCATCCGTTCTGATGTTTCTGATAAGAAGTCGAAGATGCAGCATCAAAAATTTGCGCATGACGTAGAGGAGTTTTGAAGGATTGCGATAGATGAAGTGGTTGTGTCGCGTTGCAGAGCATAGCTTTGCTTCGGTGGTGTCTCCTCAAAAGAAGGCAGCTGCAAGAGATTAGGCGACCCGAACCAAATCTAATCGGTAATAGCAACGTTGACACAGCAAAGGTTGTTCCTTAGTTCTCTTCCCCATCTAATTCTGCGAGTTCGCTTGATTGGCCACTCCAGCCAGCTAAAATATCTCTCGTCAATGACTTGCGCGGTGTTGGCAATGATGTGACCAAATCAACCAACCGTAAACCGAGTGAACATAGTTCTGTAACATGACCGTAAAGTGAGCTGCAACAACTTAAGATGAGGAATGTTTTTTCTGTACTCGGGCTGTGAAGCACTACGGTAGTTGGGTCGGGTAAAAAACCCAAAAACGGAAAAAAATCTCGAAATAAATGTGTAAAATCAAAATTTTACAGGTATATTGCGAACTATATATATACCACGTTTACAAACCTTCTATCTTCCTTACCTATTCTTTAGCTCTGTCTAAAATCCAAAGTTAAAAGGTTTATATTTCTAGCCTGCGTTTCTGCAGTTTACAGATTATATTAAAACTTAGTTTAAGACAATTATTTTCTTCTACTCTATCTAAAATTAAAAGTAAAAGGGTTTATATTTCTAGTCTGTGTTTCTGCAGTTTACAGATTATATTAAAACTTAGTTTAAGATAATTATTTTCTTCTACTCTATCTAAAAACTAAGGTTAAAGGATTTATATTTCTAGCCTATATTTCTGCAGGTTACAGATTATATTAAAACTTAGTTTAAGACAATTATTTTCTTTTTCTCTGTCTTAAATTAAAAGTTAGGGGTTTAGTTTAGGCTAGTAGAAATCTGTAACATAATCTAC
>SATZ01000578.1:0-21531 GCA_004335205.1 Ascochyta viciae-villosae | reverse complement strand
CCTAGATTAGGCTAACGTTGTTTAAAGTGGACCTACCTAGCCTAAAGAGTGTCTATCTAGTGTTCTATGCGTCCCTCTTAGAACCTTTTAATCCTAAAGAGATAATTCTACACCTAGATCGCCAGATTGTAGACACACTCTGCACTTTTAGTAACAATGTGTAGGAGGTAGAAAGAATCATTAAAAGAAGCTAAGATAATGAAGGACAATAGCTATACTACGTAAAGTAGGCTAGATACAGCAATAAAGAGAACACATAGGAGCCTAGAGTGAATATTTCCTCTAACGCCCTTAAGGAGTTCTAGACAAGGGAGAAACTCCTCCTAAAGAGACAACAAGCCTCGCAGACTGTTAAAAGGCGGCCAGGACAACCCCCTAAAAAGAAGGGGGATAGTTAGGCCTAGCAGCTAAAAAATTAGAAATCTCTAAGTCAGACAAGAAGAAATCTAAAGTTACTTTCACTATTTTTCCTACAGGGTTTTAGGTGTTTAATAGCACTCAGATCTAACAGAGAACAGAGTGCGCTAGAATAGCCCACAATAGTCTAATACAGTTAAGAATGCAGAAGAAGAGGTTATTATATGTTATTAAAAGCTGCAGAGGCAGCAGGTATCTCAAAGCACCCTAGGTGCAGCATTATAGCCTAGAACGCTATAAAATAACTAAGTATACTACAGAATTATCTACTATGTCCACTAGCGAATTATAAGGAACTAGCTTAAGCAAGAACCGCGTTACGCTCCTTCTCCTTAGTCTTAATGCGCTTAGTTAGCCAACCCTTAGCAGGACTAGTAGCAGCATCCCTCTCAGCCTCTAAGGCTGAAATCTCAACAGCCAGGTTAGCAGCACAACTGTTTAACTCCCTTAATTTAGCGTTAATAATAGTGCCCTTAGCCTATTGTGCGTCAGAATGCGCTATAATAGCTGAGAATAGCTAAAAGGGGGGTAAACTTACCTTCTTAGAGGGGGTTGAGGCCTTAGCAGCAATCTAGGCATCTAACTTGCGCCTCTGACCCTTAACCTTAGCCTAGATAGACACCTTGTCACGCTTGCAACTAATAGGCTAGACATTAGTAATTAGGTCTTAAGCAGAAGTAATAGCACTAGAGTAAAGGTACAACTTCTCAGCGTAAGGGCTGTAGTTGCTAGAAATAGTTAGTTATATGCTAGAATAGCTCAGAATGCCCTATAAAGGGACAGAAAGACCTATGCTGTAATCTTCTTTGCTAAAGGGCGACAGATCTTAGCAAGGCGGGTGACATTAAGCTCCTTCTTATCTTTAGTGCGTCCTTAGAGGTCGTAGTTGCAGAGGTGTTAGCAAATAGCCGCAAGGTAGTTGCAGTGCTCCTTAGGCATCTACAAGATGTTAGTATGCGCTAAAATGGCCTAAAATAGCTAAACATACCGCGAAACAGTCTAAGTTAGTAAGGAAGCATCTCTAACATCTCATAGTCTAAACACTGTCCCTATTCTTAAGCTTAAAGAGCCAAGACTTATAGATCTACTAATTTTCATTAGTAATTAGAGGGAAGCAGCAGCTAACTATACCACCTACACGACACTCTAAAGTGCTAAACTAGGTAATACAGCAGACACAGACATAGACAGACTAGACAGCATAATCAGCTATGTTGTTAGATGCAGGCGTGAAGTTCATAGTAGGCGAGAGGAGCAAAGCTGGGGCCTGCGCGGGCAGATGTGGTCTGCTATAGCCTAGAACAGCGCAGAATAGGCTGCTATACACTAGTTAGCACTAAAAGAGCTTAGAAAGACCCTTTTCTACCTAAAGGCACCTATCTTAGTTAATATGCGCCAGAATAGCGCATAATGCCCTAGAAGGGGAGCAAATAAGGGAAAGGGCAAAAAGTTAATTTTTAGAGAAACTTACTAAAGAAGGTAGTAGGATGTAGGAGTAATAGACTAAATTAACAGGGGGGAGCTTTATATATAGTACCCTACCAACAGCTAGGGCGCCTGTGCCCTCACTGCAGGAATCGGCGGTAAAGGTAAGAGAGAAAAAAGAGAGGCGCGCGCCCAGGTGAAGGTAGAAATTTAAGCCTCTAGTTAATTGTCACAGGATACACCACAACAGACCACAATGGACCATAACATCCTCTACTAGGGCCTATTAGCCTAACGTTTAGTTAATCAGGACAATCAACCTAAGAAGGGGGATATTATTAGCCTAATAACTGACGCCTCAGAGAATTGTTACAGAGTAACCTAACTTAGGTCAAGCCTAGTATAAATAGTCCCTTGTACTAGATTGAGGCCTAGCATCAAACAGTCTACAGTCAACCATACATCTCTGTTCTTAATTATATTATTACTACTTATGTTGTTACCTTATCTTTCAGTGCACCTTGCCTTAGGGCCTAACAGTTAATACATCTACTAGTATACTTAGCAAGCTTAAGGTATTAAGTAATCTTATTAAGAAGGTTAGCTCTAAGACATTGCTAGTTGTTAATAGTATATACAGTGTTAGTAGTAAGAAGATCTACTTTAATAACTAGAAGCTTAATATTATCCTTATAGTATTACAGAAGGCTATTAAGTACTCTGCAGGTCTTAGCATCCTAATAGCTTTTAGTAAAGCAATTAAGGTCTTTAAAAACAGGAAGATAAGACCTATATCTTACTTTAGTTTATAGAAGAACTAGCTACCTAGTAAGTCTCTATACTTAGAACTTAATTTACTATACCTAATATTTTACTAGTTATACAAAACTATAAAGCTAAGAAGGCATTCTACTTTACTACACTATTACTCTAGCTTGTCTATACTCTAGACACTTCTCTTAAGTAGATCCTGTTACGCTCTCTAAAGCAGTGTTTTGCTAATTATAAGGCTGTATTATAGAAGATTAAGCAGGCTATTGCTAACTTTAGTCTAAAGCAGCTTGCCTCTAAGCTTAAGAACTAGGCTAATAGTATAACTGCTATCTACTTGCCTAAGGGCGTTACACCTCCTAAGGTCCTTCCTTCTCTGCTAAAGAAAGGTATTATCTTTACTAGTAGTCTGTACAAGGAAATTGCTACTAAGTATATTTAATATAGATATATAGGTGTTAGTGTTACAGACCCTAATTATAAGAATCTTACTAAGGCAATTAAGAGTTTAAAGGAGGTACTAACTAAGGTTAGGCACAAGGTATAGAAAATTTTCCTAGTAGTATAACCTCTTCTAGGAATTTTGTATAGATATTATATAGACAGAAAATCCTTAGCTGCATATAGACAATGTATAGAGCACTACACTAAAAAAAAGTACTACTTTTTACAGCCCTATAGATCTCTAGTATTATAATAATAATAAATCTTATAGCTATACTTCTAACTGCAACATATAAGCTTACAAACCTTAATTAGTAAATACTAGGGACAGTTTCTAGACTCTACTGTCTATTTAACTATTCGCCTCTAGTGTTTATAGCTAAGGAGCTAAGCATAAAACAGCGTCTTAGTATAAGTAAAATTATTCTAGCGTTTAGTAACGTTGCAATATTTTAAGATAACTCTAGAGCGCCTATGCAGACTAGACGTGTAGCTTACTAAGCTATCTTGCTAGTAGTAAACGTTACTAAATCTATAGCAAAATTAAGCTTGTTTAATATAAATAGTTTGCTTAATTTTAGTACACTACAGCCTAAGTCTGCGCTTCTACCTTGTCTAGCTTATCTACTTCGTCTAGCTTCTCTACTTTGTCTAACTCTTCTACTTTGTCTAACTCTTCTAGCGTCCTTTATCTTACTATCTGCTTAGTCTCTGCGCTTATTGCGCTTTCTATAGTCTCTGCGCTTATTACGCTCTCTACTTCTTTTAACATTATACAACCTTATCTGCTGCTTACTATCTGCCTACTATTGTCCTAACAAGAATTACAAGAATCTGCTTAACCCTCTAGTCTTGCTAGCCTTAAGCGTATTAAGCCCTAACAAGTAAGCTGTACTCTTATTGTCTAAGGACGCTAACATACCTAGACACAACTAACTGTGTCTTACAGCGCTATATTTAGTAGCATCTTAAAAGAAGAATAGTAGTCTTAACATTGTTAAGTAAGTATATACTTAAAATGCAACTGTGCTAGTATGCTTAACAGTTGCTAACTTTATACTATAGCACCCTTAACAGAAGTACAAGAGAAGCTAAGAAAGCTTATTAACAACCTATTTAAGCGCTTCTTCTGCGTCCCACTTAAGAACTAAAGGGAGAAGACTAATAACCCCTGCCTGCTAGTGCTGCGCGCTAGCTATCCTGCTTATTATTGCCTTAATAATCCTTTTTAAAAGAGCTTAAGTAGTAAGAAAGTTACACTCCTCTTATATAATAAGGAGAAGTTCTGCAAAGGCTTTAATCTTACAGTTCTTAACTTTTACATTGTTTAGCGCTAGCTTGTTACGCTCCTCTACTGTAACAACCTATACCTCTAGAAATAGAAAGAAGAGAAGTAGGCCCTTTTAGAACATAGTACAAATTAATTGCATTAGTATAGACAACATCTAAAATCTATCTTACTACAAACCTTGCGCTAGATATCCTCTTCCTAATACAGAATTCTTTAAGAACTAACTGTCTAATAATAAGCCCTGTAGGAAAGTTTGTTTTACAAAAGAGAACTTTGTACAGGGCTTTAATCTTACATACAGCAAATTTTATTACCTTTGCAAAGATCTTATACTACATGTAATTTACAGGCGTTTGTAGTAAGTAATCCTTAATAAAGCTTATTATAAATAGGAATTGTATAAAGTGTACGAAGTTGCTAAAAAGCATGCCCTTTTAAAGAACAAAAAAGCGCCCCCTTACTAGAGGAGAAAGATAATTTAGAAGTTTACAAGTAGACTCGCAACTTAGATTTATCTAAACTTAGACCTTGTTAATAAAAAGGAATACAAGATAACTAGCCTACTAAGAGATTTCTTATAGACTTAGGGTCTAGCTTAGCGCTATGTTTTATTTAATAGTTATTTCTAAAACTAGCACATAATTGTTACTATGTATAACATTAGTTCTAAAGCTTTATGTAACATTAGCGTTTAGAGCATTTTAGAGATCTTTAGAGACTTAAGTTCTTTAATTAGCTACATAGACATTAATGTAAACTAGATGCAATTTAAGTTTCTTAAAGAACGTCTATTATAAGTAATGCTATCTATAAACTATTTTATAAAGACACATTGTATAGGCTATTTAATTTTAGAAGAAGACTGTAGTTAGACTTAAGTGTAGGATAACAGCACCCTTTAAAGCACTCTAAGCAAACTTAAACAGAAGATAAATAACTATATACAATTAGATATTAAGATAGTAGTAAGTTGTTTATTATCTTATTGTTAACTATCTCTAACAACAATATCTAGTCTAAGTTCTCTACTCTCCTTATAAGTTCTAAGCACAGCTAGAGCACGCATAGACTCCTATTAAAAAAGAAGCGTAAGACGCAACTTGTAGAAATCTAAATGCTTTAGTTATTTATAACATAAAATCTGTTTCTAATCTATCTATTACGTTTGTACACTCTTTTAGCTATGTTAAAGTAGAACCTAGACTAGTACTTTGCAAGATAGGGCAAACAACATTAGTTAAGCTTTAATTCTAGCAGCTTAACTGCACCTCCTTAATAGACTAAAGCACTTTACAACCTAAGCGCAGTTGCAACAGCAGACCTATTACATAACAGCTAAGTCCTTAACATTACAGAGTTGTCTTATATTACCTCTTAAGTAGCAGCTATTATAGAGGAGACAACTGCTAAAGGGTTGCAACTCTTAATAGACAATACCCTTAGCTTAAGTAATAACAAAATTATTTAGCATATAGCACTAAAGGGCACAATGCCTTTTATAGACTTTACTAACACTATATTTATGTCCTTTAGAGGCAAGACTATTAGAGCTACACACTAAGGACAAGCTGTGTACACTAAGGATATTAAAGAAGTTATTAGAAGTATAGACAATTCCTTTTAAGAGTCTAAAATTAAGATAATGTTATACTTTGCAGAACAAGCGCGTTAATATAAAACCTAGATACACGCATACACAGCACTAAGCCTTATAAAACACTATAATATATTCTATGTTGTTAAGGCTCTCCTTTAGTATGCAATAATAGATACACCTAATATTAAGTACAGCTACAGTCTTTATTCTGCTAAGTGCTTAATAAAAGATAAAACTAATAAGATCTTTGCCTATAGTCTAGAATAATATCTAGAGCTTCTTTAATTAGAGGTATACAGCTACCCTCTATATTACATCTTCTTCTTAGTAAGCAAGAATGCTATTACATACTTTAAGACATGCAGTTAGTCTTATACTAACATTATATTATACTGCAGCCTAAAAGTACTACTATTTGCAGTTTTATTCTTATTAAAAGACAGCCTAGAGATAATAGACATCTTAGCAACTTTATCTATTACTATATACTAGGATATTAACTAGTATAATAAACACTACGCAATCCTACTAGACAAATCTACTAATATCTAGTTTAAAGGTCTAGTTGTAATTCTAAATTAGACGCTACGCTAAGGACACTTTTTTAACTCCCTTAAAGTAGAGAGCGTAGATTTAAAGGGCTTTGCAGAGATAGCTTTGCACTTAATAACAAATTAGATTCTAATATAGTAAGCTAAAGCTTTTGCAAAGGAGCATAGATTTATAGGCACCTTAAAGGATATGTAAGCAATATTTAAAGCTCTAAGTATTAACAGGATAGCAGTCTCTTATAGCTTTCTTACTTACTGCACTGTATTGCCTTCTATTACTAACACTATAGTAAACATAGCTGCAACACTCTACAAAACATTACTCTACGCCTCTTCTCTTTATGCTTCCTAGCAATAAATCTAGGTTTCTTACATACCTTGCCTACCTAACACTGTAAAATGCAGGCTAGCAATAACAACAGCAGTAGCAGTAGCAGCAACTATAAGAAAGAGGATACTAATAACATTAACAATGTTAATCTAGCTAGCAACAACAACAAGGTTAGCTTAGCTACTAACAACAACCTAAGCAAAATAATTAAAGAAGGCCTTAACAGCAGCAAGCTACCTATTAGCGTCTTAGAGCTTTTCTTATATAAGCAAGATCTAGAGCGCGTCCTGTATAAATAGAGCATTGTTAATACATAAAAAGATAATAACCTATTTAAAGATTACAAGCTTAAGCAAGATAGAAGCTAGCTAATAGGTATATCTTTTTGCGCTATAGTTACTAACATGTACAACTATCTTAGAGTTAATAGAAGTAGATCTTATTATTACAGGCTACTAGACATTATTAAGACTAATAAGATAATAGACATTACTACTATATTCCTAAAGTAGAGAATGTTTAAGGGCTATGTTATGCTAGATACATTAACACCTACAGGTAGATTAACAATATTTAACTTATTAAAGGTTCTTAATAGACTCTTACTCTACTTAGCTAGCAGTTAACTGTATTTTTAGAAACACCTTGCTAGAGCAGACAAGGCTTTATACTAGAAAGACAAAGAAAGGTTAAACTATAAGGAAGTATGTAAAGAAGCTGTTACTTTAATAGCTTAGTATATTCTTTAGGCGCACAATAAGGTTAGTGTCTCTTACACTTAGTTAGGAAGCTTATGCTAATATGTATAACGCAGATTAAACAAGTCCTACTAATTATGTTTAATACAACAGGTAGCAATACTTTAGAGCAAAACTTTAAGCATAACTCTAAATGTTGCATAGTGTTGCTAGTATATACTCTTTTAATAGAGTTTAGAGACAAAAGCAACACTATATTACCTATTTAAATTAGTTTTATTAGCTCTTACGCACGTCCTCTTGTTCTTCTAGCTGTTCTAAATATAGATATACGTTACCCCTCTTATATAATAATCTATGCACCTCTAGAGCTATAGGGCCTTTTATCTCTATATAATACCTTGCAATAGAAGTTTAAGAGCTTACTACTTCTTTACATTACAGATACGCATCTTATCTACCTAATACTATACTTAGTAGGGTCTAAGATAGATAGAGGAAACTCTATATTAGAAAAAAAGACTTACTAAAATAATTATAAGCTGTATACACTCTATATATACGCTAGCGTCTAGTATTTAAATAGCGCTATCTAACTAAGAAAGTCTGTAGGCTTTCTACTCTTTAGCATTAGGTACACAACGCGCAAAAGAAACAGCTATTATTACTAACTCTTACAGTAGACAGACACAACAGCGCTAATTAATAAAATTATTTGCCTTAACTGCAAGGTGTAGTAGTATAAGAAGCTAACTTTCCCCTTTAAACTTATACATCTTAATTAGTTTAATGTTATACTTCTGCTTACTAACTCTCTAGATCCTCTAATAGCGCCTAAGACTAAGATTAACAGAATAAGCAAGTATATTTCTAGGTATAAGTGTATTAATATACTTAAGCAAGGCAGTATCTTCTGCAAAAACTACATTGCAAAGTTTAAACAACTAATAGTTTTAAAAGAACTGCTATTAAGCTGTTTAAAGGATGCACTGCACTCTACTACTAAGATTAAATTCTTTATACTACTTAAAGGCTTATATGCATACTAAAGAGTTAAAAAAGCAATCTGCATTCTAAGCACTATTAGTTAGTTTAATGTTTAGATTAGAGATTTTAAAGGCATTAGCAGTACTAGAAAAGAGAAAGCTGCTTTGTATCTTAACTTTTATCTTATTAACGCTTATAACCTAGAGATTAAATATAGAGGCTACTTTAAGTATCTACAAGATAATATTAATATAATAAAGTTATATATACAGCAGCACATGCTTAAACTCTTTAACTAGGACTAGACACTAAGAAGCTAGATAAAGAAGATCTTCTTAGATAAACAACGTAAAGAGCTTGCAAGCACTTATAAAACAGAGATTAAAAGTATTAGTTTTAATATTTAAAAGTTAGTATTTGTTTACTAGAGTAGAAGTAAGTGCAACTTATTAGAGATAGGGCGCATCCTTTATTTATAAGATAGGTTTAGATATACAAGAGATTATAATATATTGTATTTAAAATGTTTATTTAGTATTTAAGGCTAAATCTTAGCTGTATTAACTGTATCTAGTAACGCGCTTTACAAGTTTACAGATTTAACTAGGTGCAAAATTTACACTACTATATACTAACTCTGCACTTTTATGTAAATTGCACAACGCTGTCCTTTTTACAGTTATAGCAATCCTTAAACTCTAAATAGCATTAGCAAGACTTAGAGACTTTAAGAGAAGGGCTGCTATATTAGAGGAAGACTCTTACTACTTTAACCTTGCTGCTAACAACTATTACAACCCCTCTTACTATAAATAGCAAGCTAGGCACTCTTTGCTAACAGATAAGTAGTTCTACTATAGTTTAGAGCTTACTAAAGGTAAAGAAAACACTAGAGTGCAAAGGCACTCTACCTACACTAAGATAAACTTTATGCACAGCTTTAATATAACACTAAGAGGATTTTACAAGCTACGTAAAGCAGTTACAGTTTATATACTCTAAGACAACATGCATATTGCTAACCTAGGCAAAACTAACACAAAGTAGAACACTAAGAAGATAGTAGCAAAACTAAAAGCCTTCTTTAATAAGTAAATAGTAAAGTCTACTACTATTATTACACTGCCTATATACTAGAAGCACTGTATGCTATAAGACATTATTACTATAACTATATAATAGGTAAAGAAGCATAAGCTACAGCTTAAGGGTAATAAGATTCTAAACTTACTTTATAAGGCAAACTAGAAGTTTAGGCCTAACTGCAAGTCTATGCTCTTTACAGGCTTGTTCTAGCAACAGCACTTCTAGCTTATTATCTAAGTGCTAGACAACAACTTCTTAATCCCTGTCTCTAATATCCTTACTATCCTAAACTGCTAGGTTACTCCTCTTAACGTGCCTCTTAATAACATCTCGTTTGCTAAGTTTAAGGAGAAGCTTAAGTCTACTAAGCACTCTAACTATATCCTAGTAACTTATACTATCTACTACACCTACTACAAACTTAAGGTGCTAAAGTCTATTCTTGTTACAGATAACTAGACCTTTTAAGATGCTATTAGCTATCTACAGACTGTTAACAACAATACTATTCGCCTTTAGATAGACCTAAAGGCTAATAAAGATGTACAGATTATTTAAGTATACTTTTTCTACCTGCTTACTAACTATGTACAGAACCTTAACGTTGTTAGCTAGAAAAAGACATCTAAGGCAGACAAGCTTCCTAGAAGCTTAGCTAAGCATTCTCTAAATAAGAAGAATGTTAAGAAAGGCAGTAAGCTACTTGTTAATATATAAGTAAGGTTAGGTTTGCATTTTTGTTTAACAAAATCTGTTACTCTCCTTTGTTGTGCAATGTCTATTATTTTCTACATTTAATCTCTAATCTGCTTATTTAAAGTCTTAGACCTAAAAGGATACTAACTGTTAGGTAATCTAACTGTTTTAGATATACTATCGCTAGTATTAACTCTTCCTTAGGCGAATTGCTGTATCCTTAGTTTAGCGCGCTTTACTAGGCTGCAGGCTTACAATATTAAATTCTAGGTTACACGCTACCTTACAATTAGCCTTAATATTGCTGTTCTTGCTAGGTACGTTTTACATTACATTACGTCTACTTGTATACACTAGCTGTACATGCACTAGTGTATATAAGATTAACTATCTCTACTAATATTATTATTTTATATCTGCAATCTCTTGCTAATCTTGCTTTTGCTTACAAACTGCACAACGCATAAGAATCTATCTGCTTAGATAGCTGCCTTTAGACTTATAAACAGACTTACTAACAGTTTTTCTATTAACAAAGTAACTTATAGTCTAGCAGCATAATAATAAGAACATAGTTAATCTAAGAATTGTTCTAGCAAGTCTATAAATAACATATCTACCCTCTAAACGCTGTATAAGCCTTGCTTCTTTTTGCTTCTGTACACCTAGCGCTAGTTTAATTCTAGTACAACTCTAATACAACCTATTTGTTTATGCGCACAGCTATTATTTTAATATAATCTTTCTTAACTATTAAAGAAGCTCTGCTGCTAAATAGCAACAATGTTATGCGCTAGCGCGCTAATATATACAACAAGCCTGCCTGCCTACACATCCTTAAGCGCGAGGTGTAAAAAAGTGTACATAAGAAGGTCTAGGGCAGCTATAGTAAGTACTAAGGCACCTAAACACCCCTTAACAATGAATAGCAACAGCGTCCTTAACAATATAAGCGCTATCCTTAACTACGTCCCTAGCAACTGCAGCCCTTGCTTGCCCCTAACGCGCCTCTAGTTTCTACATTCCTTAAGGGTAGCCTGTAGACTTTTACGCACACCCTTATTAAAGCTGCTGTCTTCTTGTTGCTCGCCTACGCAGGATTGCAGCAGACTGTTACAGCTAACAACGCTATTGTAAGCTACCCTACTTAGCTAGCTCTTGCACTGCTAGATAATAGATAAAGCTGCATTTTGTAGAGCTTATAAGTTAGTACGCTAATTATAAGACAGTAACAGCAATTAAAGCTATGCAATTATAGAGCGTAGGGTGTTTAGCAAATGCAAAGTAGGCATTACTAAGTTTAAAAGAAGCTAGAGAAGGCTTAATTAGCAGGCAGTTAGAAGCAGGCAAAACGTATGCGCAAGTAGAAGCAAACACTAATTTATTAACTATGTCTATTGCATAAAACATATAATTCTTTTTAGTTCTCTTAAGCACTACACGGTAAACTATATAGACTGCTTTAGGTGCATAGTTGTTTAGTAAGTGCGTTAGCATATTGCTTTCTAGATCTATTTACGTGTATTACTAAAAGGTAGTACAACTACTATAAGAATTAATCTATACAGTAAAAAAGAATAGCATATATTAACTAAATTAAACATAATACATATTAGGTATATATTAACGCATGCCCTAATTAATTAGAAGGAGAGAAGGAGATTGCAGTAAAGAATAGGGTTAGTGCAGGCAGACCTAAACAAGAATAATACAGGAAAGCTAAGCAGTAAGCTAAATAGTAAGCTTAGCAACGCATGTTAAGAGAAAGAAACACAGATAATATGTAGTGTACCTAACAAATTAGGAGCAAAGGTATAATACAATAGGTAAAGGTATTAAGAGAATTAATAAACTAGATAGCAGGCAATTTGATTAGCAAAAGATAGAAAGAAAAAAGATTAATTTAAGTCTCTAGTTAGTTTAATAAGCAGAACGCTAATAGTTGAAAAAACAGAACAACAAACACGGAATACACATACAGGATATAGAGGAAGACGTAGAAGCATAAATTAAAGAAGAATAGTTGCACTAGCATTAGATAAAAGGGCGTTGGTTAGATTCTAAGGCTACAAAACGTAGACAAGCAAAATATAGAGACTATATAAGGTACGCTGTAAATAAAACAACAAGTTAAGGCATACAACAACCTTAATATGCGTATAGAGTTAAGTTAACTGCTAGGCAGAACAGGAGTTTCTATTTTGCGTATAAACAAAGCTGTGTTTGTAAGGAAAGACATTAGAGATTATTTTAGAGTAAGCTAGACAAAAGGGCTTTCGTGCATAACTAACAAATAGATTACTAGATTAATACATACGCAATAAGTATGTAAAGGAACATAATATTTGTAATAAAGCGCTACTTAGTTATTGTTTAATCTATTACTACGCGCGTAGTGTATACCTCTTTAGTTACGTAAGTTAAATATGCGCATTGCGCAGAGTACTTAGTTTTAGTAATATTAACAAAAGGCTAGGCGCACTTACTAAAGTGCACAACGCCTTAATAGATAGTGCATAAATGTATTGTTATTAGCACTGCGTAGTTAAGTAACCTACCTAATAGGCAGACTGCTTAGACAACATTATTGCAACGCATATAACTCGTACTCTAGCGTATACATAACTAGACAGACTTAACGTCTTACAGGAATAAGAAAAGCATTATTTATAATTATTTAACCTGCTAAATCTAAAAACTAATCTTTGCACACTGCTGTTGCCTATAAACACTATCTTCTATAATATTAGTTAATGTCTAGTTAGCGTTACTACTGTTAACTATATTTACATTTGTTTATGTAGGGCTACTTAGTAATCTTTTATATTAGGCCTTTGCTGCTTGTAAACCTATTAAAGTTATCCTTTGCTTACGCTGCTTATTAACTATTTTACGTACCTAATATTATAGCGTCTTTGTCTTGTCTTAAGACTTAATTCTGCTTTACAGACATTGCGCATTACCTCTACCTTTAAATTTTTCCTAAAACATGTCTAACTATAGTATCTAGTCTCTAACTTACATATCTGCGTTTACATTTTTCTTTATTTCTATTTTCTTTGTGCTACACTTAACTACTAGATCGTGCAGTTAGTTTTTACCTTTTTAACCTTTTCTTTTACTTAATGTTCTGCTTATTAAACACTCTAAAAAGCGAATTTATTTAGAATTTAAAAATTTTAATAATATTTACTTTGCTTTGTAATTACATTACAAGCCGACCTATAAATGTAGTAGCTAAATTAGTGTCTATTAACTCTGCTTAGTTAGGAATCTTAGCCTTTAGCCTTTTTTTAACATAAACCTATTTCCAACATTATAATCTATCTAATGCTTATTTTCTTTTACTATCTGCGCTTATTACCTTGTATTTCTTTTCCTTTACAGTTTATGCGCTGCTTCCCTAGCTTGTTTTTATTCTTATATCTCCTTGTTCTAAGTTTCTCTTTGTCCTAATTATTATGTGTTTGATATTTTTAGATTCTTATTATTCTTTAAATTTTTTCTCTTTATAGTGTCTTTGTTTTTACCTTTATATTACTTTAGCTTTATACGCTTTAGTTTCTTTTTATTCTTAATAGTTAACAATGTTGTAATCCCCTTTATTTTATTTATATTCCTTAGTTCCTAAATGTATTTTTAGTCTAACTATTAACACTCTTTTTCTTTTGCTATCTAAACAGCCTCTATGTTGCTTTGCGTAGTTTATTCTTTCTTAGCACCTTATCTACTTATCTTATCTTCTGCATTAAACTTCTGCATACTTATGTTTTTAATAATTAAGTAAAGTTCTAGTAAGCTACCTTTACTTCTAACCTATCTAGTCTTTTGCTTGTCTCTTTACTAGATTTTTACGCCTTGTCTATTAGCACAGATTAGCACGCTGTAAAAGTTTTTTATTCTGTCTTACTACATTCTACATTATTTCCTCTCTTTCTCCCTCTCTCTCCTTCTCTTACTACGCGTGTTACTGCTTTGCTTAAAATTTGCGCGCTAGCAAAAACAAGCTTATTTACTACAAACAGTTTACTTATTTTTAGTGCACTATAGCCTAGGTCTGCGCTTCTACCTTGTCTAGCTTATCTACTTTGTCTAGCTCCTCTACTTTATCTAACTCTTCTAGCATCCTTTGTCTTGCTATCTGCCTAGTCTCTGTGCTTATTGCGCTCTCTATAGTCTCTGCGCTTATTACGCTCTCTACTTCTTTTAACATTATACAACCTTATCTGCTGCTTACTATCTGCCTGCTATTGTCTTAACAAGAATTACAAGAATCTGCTTAACCCTTTAGTCTTGCTAGCCTTAAGCGTATTAAGCTCTAATAAGTAAGCTATACCCCTATTGTCTAAGAACGCTAACATACCTAGATATAACTAACTGTGTCTTGCAGCGCTATATTTAGCAGCATCCTAAGAGAAGAACAGTAGTTTTAACATTGTTAAGTAAGTGCATACTTAAAATACAACTGTGCTAGTATGCTTAACAGTTGCTAACTATATACTACAGTGCCCTTAACACAAGCCTTAATGCAAGGACCTTAAATTTAGACAATACAACCTCTATAATACCTACCTAGTAAGTGTATACCTAAAATGCAACTGTGCTAGTATGCTTAATAGTTGCTAACCTTATACTACAGCACTCTTAACAGAAGTACAAGAGAAGCTAAGAAAGCTTATTAACAACCTATTTAAGCGCCTCTTCTGCGTCCTACTTAAGAACTAAAGGAAGAAGACTAACAACTCCTGCCTGCTAGTGCTACGCGCTAGCTATCCTGCTTATTATTACCTTAACAATTCTTTTTAGAAGAGCCTAAGTAGTAAGAAAGTTACACTCTCCTTGTACAATAAAGAGAAGTTCTGCAAAGGCTTTAATCTTACAGTCTTTAACTTTTACATTGTCTAGCGCTAGCTTATTACGCTCCTCTACTGCAACAACCTATACCTCTAGAAACAGAAAGAAGGGAGGCAGGCTCTCTTAGAAGTTAAATTTAACTACGCACTAGTTTAGAACAAGATCTCTAAGCATATACTTCTAGCAAAGCCCTAAGTACATCTGTATTAGAAGAGCAAAATACTAGCAGAATTTGTTACTAAGACTGCAGAATAGATAAAAACTATCTAGGCATACCTTAATCTCTATATTAATAATTAGAGCAACCCTTAGCTATGCATTATCCTCTACATTACTAAGATCACGCCTCTTTAGACATAGGGTAAGAAAGCAAAAAGGCTTAAGTATAACAGCCTCCTCTATACGTCAGCCTTTAACTTTAATGTTGTTATTAACTTAGCACTATTAGTTAAACAACATCTAGAGAACATTTGTTTCCCTAAACTTATCTCTAGTAGCGATTCTAGGAAGATACTTATATTAGCAGACGCTAAGTATAAACAATTTAATACAATTGTAAGAGAACGTTACAATATTACTTTAATTAAAGATCTAAAAGATTTAACATATGCTTACTAAAATCCTTATTAGAGTAGAGAGTTCTTAGAGATTAACAATAATAAGGCTCTTTGTCTTGCTTTAAGCACACTTTAGGTTAGAGGCAAAAACAGCGTAGTTATTTATGTAAGTTATTCCCTTATTCTCTACAGTTTAAGCTTGTATGCTAATGCTGTTATTAAGTTAATACGTTTACATAGAAGCATAGCATCTAGTAAACATAATAAGCAAATAGAGGACAAGGAGGAATGCAACAGTAAAGATAAAAGCAATGCATTAAGTAAAGCATCCTAGAAGTTAGAAGGTTACTACACAGACAAAGAACTTAAGAGACTAACCTACTAAGCATTACAAAGACAGCGCATTGCTATAGAGTTACAAGAGCTTTAAGTAGCTAAGTATATAAGAAGGTGTTTTTTTACTTTTTAATGTTCTGCTGTGCTTCTAAAATTAAGGTTAGAGTTAAGGCCTATCTGTAGATAGCTCTAAAGTTTAAATTGTTTTAGTAGGAGCGCAGCAAAGACACATATTTAGTTTCTAGTCTATCTATTACGTTTATACACTCTTTTAGCTATGTTAAAGTAGAACCTAGACTAGTACTTTACAAGATAGGGTAAATAACATTAGTTAAGCTTTAATTCTAGCAGCTTAACTGCACCTCCTTAATAGACTAAAGCACTTTACAACCTAAGCGCAGTTGTAACAGCAGACCTATTACATAACAGCTAAGTCCTTAACATTACAAAGTTGTCTTACGTTACCTCTTAAGCAGCAGCTATTACAGAGGAGACAACTGCTAAAGGGTTACAACTCTTAATAGACAATGCCCTTAGCTTAAGTAATAACAAAATTATTTAGCATATAGCACTAAAGGGCATAATACCCTTTACAGACTTTACTAACACTATGTTTATATCCTTTAGAGGCAAGACTATTAGAGCTGCATACTAAGAACAAGCTGTATATACTAAGGATATTAAAAAAGTTATTAGAAGTATAGACAATTCCTTTTAAGAGTCTAAGATTAAAACAATGTTATACTTTGCAGGACAAGTGTGTTAATATAAGACCTAGATGCATATATACACAGCACTAAGCCTTACAAAATGCTACAACATATTTTATATTATTAAGGCTTTCCTTTAGTATACAACAACAGATACGCCTAATATTAAGTATAGCTGCAGTCTTTGTTCTGCTAAGTGCTTAATAAAAGATAAAACTAATAAGATCTTCGCCTATAGTCTAGAACAATATCTAGAGCTTCTTTAATTAGAGGTATACAGCTGCCCTCTATATTACATCTTCTTTTTAGTAAGCAAGGATACTATTACACACTTTAAAACATATAGTTAGTCTTATACTAATATTACATTATACTATAGCCTAAGAGTACTACTATTTGCAGTTTTATTCTTGTTAAAAGACAGCCTAGAGACAACAGACATCTTAGCAACTTTATTTATTACTATATACTAGGATATTAACTAGCATAACAAACACTACGCAATTCTACTAGACAAATCTACTAATATCTAGTTTAAAAGTCTAGTTGCAATTCTAAATTAGACGCTACGCTAAGGACACCTTTTTAACCCCTTTACACTAAGAAGCGTAGATTTAAAAGGCTTTACAAAGATAGCTTTACACTTAATAACAACTTAGATTCTAATACAGCAAGCTAGAGCTTTTATAAAGGAGTATAGATTTACAGGCACTTTAAAAGACGTGTAGGCAATATTTAAAGCTCTAAGCATTAATAAGATAGCAGTCTCTTATAATTATAGTAAATATAGTTATTAAGTGCAAAGAGCAAAGCTTGCACTTATAAGCTATATATATATATATAGTGCTGTTAGCAAAAAGTCTAAGATAACTATAATAAGTAAGAGAGATAGTAGAATTATAATGCATGTAAGGATATACGTTTAAAGCATGTATATATTTTACAACAAGGCATTGTATAGAGCGCACTAGGCAAAATTCTTCTTTATTTGCTCTGCTTTGTAATAGTGTCTATAGTAACATTAGAAGATACTTTATTAATATACAGAAAGCCTCTTAAAAGAAACTTTATTCTTACTCTTACTTTAATTACTTTTACTCTACATGCAGACTCTACCTTCTTGTTTAAAAATCTTTAGCTATAAGCGTAGCTTTTTTACTTGCTACACTATTCTATATTCTTTTACTAACTTTACAGCAATTACAGCTCCTAACATTACGCATCTAGCAATAAAACTAGCTTTCTTACTTACTATACTACATTACCTTCTATTACTAACACTGTAGCAAACACAGCTGCAACACTCTACAAAACATTACCCTACGCCCCTTCTCTTTGTACTTTCTAGCAATAAATCTAGGTTTCCTATACACCTTGCCTACCTAACACTGCAAAATGTAGGCTAGCAACAACAACAGTAGCAGCAGCAGCAGCAGCAACTATAAGAAAGAAGATACTAATAACATTAACAACGTTAATCTAGCTAGTAACAATAACAAGGTTAGCTTAGCTGCTAACAACAACCTAAGCAAAACAATTAAAGAAGGCCTTAACAGTAGCAAGCTACTTATTAGCGTCTTAGAGCTTTTCTTACATAGGCAAGATCTAGAGCGCGTTCTATATAAATAGGGCATTATTAACATATAAGAAGACAATAACCTATTTAAAAATTACAAGCTTAAGCAAAACAGAAGCTAGCTAATAGGCATGTCCTTTTGCGCTATAGTTACTAATATATACAACTGTCTTAGAGTTAATAAAAGTAGATCTTATTATTACAAGCTACTAGACATTATTAAGACTAATAAGATAATAGACATTACTACTATATTTCTAGAGTAGAGAATGTTTAAGGGCTATATTGCGCTAGATACATTAACACCTATAAGCAGATTAATAATATTTAACTTATTAAAGGTCCTTAATAGACTCTTACCCTACTTAGCTAGCAGTTAACTGCATTTTTAGAAACACTCTACTAGAGCAGACAAGGCTTTATACTAGAAAGATAAGGAAAAGTTAGACTATAAAGAAGCATATAAAGAAGCTGTTACTCTAATAGCTTAGCATATTCTTTAGGCGTATAACAAGGTTAGTATCTTTTATACTTAGTTAGGAAGCTTATGCTAACACGTATAACGCAGATTAAATAAGTCCTGCTAATTATATTTAACACAATAAGTAGCAATACTTTAGAGCAAAACTTTAAGTATAACTCTAAATATTGCATAGTATTGCTAGCATATACCCTTTTAATAGAGTTTAGAGACAGAAGCAACACTATATTACCTATTTAAATTAGCCTTATTAGCTCTTACGCACGTCCTCTTATTCTTCTAGCTATCTTAGATATAGATATACATTACCCCTCTTATATAACAATCTATGCACTTCTAGAGCTATAAGGCCTTCTATCTCTATATAATACCTTGCAATAGAAGTTTAAAAGCTTGCTACTTCTCTATATTACAGATGCGCATCTTATCTACCTAATACTATACTTAGTAGGGTCTAAAATAGATAGAAGAAACTCTATATTAGAAAAAAAAATTTACTAAGATAACTATAAGCTATATACACCCTATACATACGCTAGCGTCTAGTATCTAAATAGCACTATCTAACTAGGAAAGTCTACAGGCTCTCTACTCTTTAGTGTTAAGTACACAATATATAAGAGAAATAGCTATTATTATAGACTCTTGCAGTAGACAGACACAACAGCGCTAATTAATAAGATTATTTACTTTAACTGCAAAGTGTAGTAGCACAAAAAGCTAACCTTCCTCTTTAAACTTATACATCTTAATTAGTTTAATGTTACACTCCTACTTACTAACCCTCTAGATCCTCTAATAGCGCCTAAAACTAAGATTAACAGAATAAGCAAGTGTATCTCTAGGTATAAGTACATTAATATGCCTAAGCAAGACAGTGTCCTCTGCAAAAACTACATTGCAAAGTTTAAACAACTAATAGTTTTAGAAGAACTACTATTAAGCTGTTTAAAGAATACACTGCACTCTACTACTAAAATTAAATTCTTTATGCTAGTTAAAGGCTTATCTATATACTAAAGAGTTAAAAAAGCAATCTATATTCTAAGCACTATTAGTTAGTCTAATGTTTAGATTAGAGATTTTAAAGGCATTAGCGCTACTAGAAAAGAGAAAGCTGCTTTACATCTTAACTTTTATCTTATTAACGCTTGCAACCTAGAGATTAAATATAGAGGCTACTTTAAGTATCTATAAGACAATATTAATACAATAAAGTTATATATGCAGCAGCACATACTTAAACTCTTTAACTAGGACTAGACACTAAGAAGCTAGATAAAGAAGATCTTCTTAAATAAACAACGCAGAGAGCTTATAAGCACTTACAAAACAGAGATTAAAAGTATTAGTTTTAACGTTTAAAAGTTAGTATTTGTTTACTAGGGCAGAAGCAAGTGCAACTTGTTAGGAATAGGGCACATTCTTTATTTACAGGATAAGCCTAACACTAATAAAACACATCCTACTTGCACAACTATTAATTTGCTAGATCTATATTAATGTTCAACACAAATCTCTAACTTCTTACTAAGTAGAGTCTACTCTTAAGTTATACTGTAATATAGAAATATAATAGCGTAGTATACATTAAAAGCTAACAGCATAGCTACGCAACTACTTTTACTTTAATAGTATAGCAAGATACAAGCTTGCTAAGAATAAGAATAACTATAACACTGTTCTCTTTACTATTTATAGCAATCCTTAAACTCTAAATAGCATTAGTAAGACTTAGAGACTTTAAGAAAAGGGCTGCTATATTAGAGGAAGACCCTTACTGCTTTAACCTTGCTGCTAATAACTGTTGCAACCCCTCTTACTACAAATAGTAAGCTAGGCACCCTTTGCTAACAGACAAGTAGTTCTACTATAGTTTAGAGCTTGCTAAGAGTAAAGAAGACACTAGGGTGTAAAGGCGTTCTACCTACACTAAAACAAACTTTGTGCACAGCTTTAATATAATGCTAAAAGGATTTTATAGGCTGTATAAAGCAGTTACAGTTTATGTACTCTAAGACAATATACACATTACTAACCTAGGCAAGACTAACACAAAGTAAGACACTAAGAAGATAGTAGTAAAATTAAAGGCCTTTCTTAATAAGCAAATAGCAAAGTCTACTACTGTTATTGCACTGCCTATATACTAGAAGTACTGCATGCTATAAGACATTGTTACTACAACTACGCAATAGGTAAAGAAGCATAAGCTGCAGCTTAAGGGTAACAAGGTTCTAAACTTGCCTCGCAAGGCAAACTAGAAGTTTAGGCCTAACTGCAAGTCTATGCCCTTTACAGGCTTATTCTAGCAACAGCACCTCTAGCTTGTTGTCTAAGTGCTATACAACAACTTCTCAATCCCTGTCTCTAATATCCTCACTATCCTAAACTGCCAGGTTACTCCTCTTAACGTGCCTCTTAATAACATCTTGTTCACTAAGGAAGTAATTGCACGCAGCTAGTTGATGTTAGCGTTACCTCTGCTGTATAAATTGTGCGTGTGACTAAGCATAGAGTGCCCTAAAAAATTCTTATTCCTTACTAACGTTAGAGGCACTAAGAGTACCTTTTCCAAGCACAGGTACGCTGCTCCTGCTTTGCTGACAGACGTGCATGGGACGGGGGAAGGTGCTGACCGTGCATAGGGTTGCCAGTGGAGCCTCCCTCGACACTCGCTCGCTCCTGCCCACCACACGGCCGGACACGACCTCGACCTCGAC
>SATZ01000577.1:0-21593 GCA_004335205.1 Ascochyta viciae-villosae | reverse complement strand
AGCTATTAATAGTATTAATTTATAGTAAAGTTATATAGTTTATATAGTAGTAGAATATATTCTAATCTTATAAAGTTATTGTATAGCTCTACTATAGATGTAGATTCTAACCTGCTCTAATATAAGATAAGCTAAGGTATATACACTACAGCAAAACAGCAGGCCTAAGCTATACTCTATAGTAAGGACCTAGCAGCAGCTTGCTCTCTTTGTCTATTATATGTGTTATGTGCCTTCTTCTTACGCTTCCTACAGAGCTCCCTCTTCTACTCTTCTGCCTATTGCTTATAACGCCTCTCCTTACCTAAAAGCTTCTTCTTATTCTATGTCTATTGCGCTAAAGGAGTAACGTCCTTTATTATCTGTTTAACTACCTTCTTACAGCCTATACAAGGGACAAACTTAGATGCTATAACACACTTTAGATACCTAGTATTTAGTCCTTTTATATATTAGCTAGCTGTAATAGTATGCTAGAATAGGAGTACGTACAAAGCTTTATATTACTATATTCCTTATAGTCTGCTATCTTCTTTACTGCTATTATATAAGCAGATGTAATATTAAAGAGCTATAGTTATAGAGTTAGCTATATACACAGCTAGGTAAGGTAGCTTCCTCTAGAGATATGTATAATGTTAAGTAAAAACATACTAAAAAAAAGCTTAAATATAGAGTAGAACACTAGCTTATAGTGTCTAAAGCAGGCAGGCTTAATCTACTATATATTATAGGCTAAACTATTGTTCTTCTTATACTGTGCTTGTTTATACTTACTATCTTATAGCATCTTAGTATATAGCTATAACTTAGAGTAGAGATACTGTTTACTACTAATATCCTCTTAAGATAACACTACATCTTAAGAAGCAATACCTAGAGCTGTTAGTAGAAGCAGTATATACAGGTCTATAATATACCTTGTATAAGCAACTACAAGGTACTAGGAATATTGCCTCTATTCTATCTAGTATATCTTCTGCCTTTAGTATAACCTGTTAGCCTAGTTAGCTAAACGCGTACTCTATAGCTATAGAGTAACCTATATTCTAGCTAACCTTATAAGTATAGCACCTTAGTATTATATCCTAATTAACACTATATATATAGCTCCTAGAACCTATTAGCACTGCTCTATATAAGAAGCCTACGCTCTATACTATAGAGTGTTCTCTAGTATATCTTAATTAGGTTGTGTTGTTTAGAACCTAATATAGTCTTTACGTGCCTTATAAAAGGCTGCTGCTAATACCTTATTAAATGCCTTCTACTTAGGCTAGTATAGAATATTTAGTGTTTAACTGCATTTGCTTTAAGTTCTATAGAGATAATTAGCTATTTAGAACATATACTATTAGTATTAAACCTATGCTAACTACTTCTAAGGTAATTTAGGCTTAGAAGAACCTGTTTCTCTAGCCTTACAGGTCTCTATAGCTGCTTTAGTAGCTTCTAGAAACACCTCTATTATATTAGGCAAGTCTAGCTGTACCTTATACTTAGATAGTACTAGTAACAAGGTATTTAAAAACAATACTCTATGTTAGTAGAACTAAATAGAGCTTGCCTTTTCTATAGCTGTGTCCTGCTGCTCTGCACTTATAGAGCCCCCTTATTTACACTTCTAGCTAGGCTAAGTATTATCTGCTACTAGTACTAGCTTTTTACAGAATTAACTATTTTTATATAGTTATACTATTAGTTATATAGACACTATAGCAGAGGTAGTGCGTGTTGTATATATTATATAGGCTTACTTTAGAAGTATTATATACAACAGATAGAGTATATGTATAATATATTTAGAATGTATAAATAGAATTATACTTTACTCTACTTATAGTAGTATAAGAGAAAGACTAGTATAGTAGGCTTATAGGATTAGAGGTTATAGTTATCTTAACATATAGGCAACAGTATAAAGAGACTATAATAGGCTTAGTATAGGGATACTAATTAGTTATACTATAAAAACTAGTATTATAAGCCTTAGTTCCCTTATAGACTACAGCAGCTAGCTAAATCTACTATACATAATTACAGCTTTGCCTATAGAATATACACTTTGTCTTTGCTACAACTTTAGAGTTTATATAGTTCTCTTTTTCTCTACTAAGGTTATTGTGTATACTATGCAGGTATTAAAGAATAACTAAATTATTAGTACTCTTACTCTACCTACTCTATTAAAGTAACTTAATAAGGTTCTACTACTTTTTAGTTATAAAATACTATACTCCCTTTTACTAAAACAAGTGTCCCCTGTAGAACCTAGAGTCCTCCTTAATATTAACAAGGTTATAACAGAAGTTCTAGAGGAACATGCCTATAGACTAGGCAAGGTTAATAGTTAGAATAGGTATTATAGAAGTTACTAACAAGTCTCTTCTCTTTACCTCTTATAGAGAGATCTTTAGCTGTAAATAGCTAAAAGATATACTCTTTCTTAATCTAAGAGGCTTATAACTACTTAAATAGAAGAGTTAGCATATTAAACTAAGGCTCTAGGCAATTAAAATATAGCTAGTATAGAGCAATATCTTTATTACAGTTACTAAACAAGTTAGTAGCTATAAGATATAATAGCTATTACTTCCTTCTTAGTAAGTCTTGCGCTAGTTAAGTTAAATCTCTAGTTTCCTCTCTTTCTCTGTAATTAGCTGTATATAATAATACTTAATACGCAGAACCTTATCTAATTAGAGGAAACACTAAAAGGCAATTATATAAGCTAGGCTTATTATAAGCCTCTAATGCTACTCTGCCTAAAAGCAGCTATAAATACTATTAGTGTTAATAGCTATACTCTTAGTACAGGGGCAGAAAGCGTTATACTTATATAACTGCCTTAAGTAGTACATAGATATTGCGTGTATACTCTCTAATACCTTACCTCTCTATATCTAACGCCTTGTTAATAATAATATACTGCACATAGTATTAGTTTACAAGGTATTTACCTTACAACAATATAGACTCTTTATATACTAGAAGACCTTGCCTAATAGAACTAGGTTTCTAGTAAAGGTCCTATCTGCCTTCTCTATCTACTATGTACTTAAGCACTTAAGCTTATACATATAGAAGTATAAGGCTATAGCCTATTACTTTATAGTGTGTAACTAAGATAGCCTAAGCTACTAGCGTATCTAAACAGCCTAGGCTGTAGAATCTAGTGTCTTATATAAGTACGCAATCTAACTACAGACTAGTATTAGAAAGTAAAGAAGTATAGCTTTTAGTTAGTAGTGCGCCTCTAGAAACTATATCTGTAGATACTGCTTATACCTCTTAACCTAACTATAAATATACGTTAGTAGAGGCTTCTATATACAGATTATATATTACCTACTTTTAGTACTTCTGCCTAGTTAATAGAGTAAGTGCCTTATCTAATTATATATAGATATTAGCAAACAGCTTATATAGGCTAGCGTTAAGCATATCTAGCTCTGTATTCTTAGCTACTATATTAGATATAATTGTGTCTACTAACTCTATCTTATCCTTAGTAGAGAGTATTAGAAGACGCTAATTATCTGTAATTACATAATTCTACTCTATTAGCGTTTAAACTGCCTAAAAGGTAGTATTAGCTTTATTATTCTAGTGCACGTATTATCTAGCTATACTATATATTTTAACATATAAAGGTGCCTATTATCTACTTACTATAAGCACTATATCCTATAGACTATAGCTGTTTACTATCTCTCTAACATTAATCCTATTATAAGATACTAAAACTATTAGAATAGGATAGTTCTAACACTAAGTTAAACTTACTGTAGTAGCTCTAATATATAGCTAATTATATAGTATCTAAGACAGCTAAAGTGTCTCTTAGGCCTAGACCTTGCAGCACTAAATTATATAGCATATTAGAGACCTTCTCCTCTATTAGAAGGTACAGCACACTTTAGTTATACCTTTTATAATATATAGAGAGTCTTACTACCTAAGGCCTTTATTACACAACATTTAGACACTGCCTAGAGAACTATCTGTAGAACATATTAACTAGCGCTGTTAGCCTAGACCTATACTGTACCTACTACTATATCTTATAATAACTAGCAAAAGACAGAAGGAAACACTTAGTTATAATAGCTAATTACTAAAATCTAGTAGAAGGCGTACTAATACCCTAATCTACAATAGCAGAAACTTTCTAGCTATAGATTATTAGCTCTTTAAAGCTGTAGAGTAATTTATTTATTAAAGTTACTGTACTAAAGAGGAGATCTAGTTCTATTAGACACTATAAGCTATAAAGAATAGTGTTAATAAAGCATAGAGTAGTAAACTAACAACTTATAAACAATAATATTATCTTATAGTAGACTACCTAGATCTAGCTATTTATAATAGTCTTAACCCTCTTCTAGTATACTAGAAGCAATACTAAGTATTAGAGCAGTACTATATAATTATAAACCTATTACAGAAGCTACGCAACAATATATTACTACACTTTCTATAAGTATAATATGTTATTAGCTCTGCTCCTACGTATATAATAGTTAACTACTATATTACATGCTTATACAATATTAATCTATGCACTTCTACTTAGACTTTATAATTTAAGAACTGTTTTAGTAAGCTTCTTAACTCTTATCTTAGCTCTGCGCTATCTATACAATATAATACTAATTCTACCTCTAGCCTCTTACTCCTATAACTAACTATCTAACATAATATAGTAACTACTATTTATACTAGAACTATTACTATAAACAACTGCTAGTATAAATATAGTATAGAGGATATAATATACCCTATAGCAGTATAAAAGTATAAAAATAATATAGTAGCTATTACTAGCAACTAGATAAACAGGGCTGCTAATCTAGTAACTATTTAAGGTATTCTAGTTCTAATAAGACTCTAGTTAAATGTCTTCTTTAGACTAAAGGTTCTGTTTTAAAAGGCTTACTTAAAAGAGTACTACTATATAAAGGTAAACATATATATTTCTTAGTTATTAAGCCTTGCTAACACGTAGTACTAGCTTATAATAGGTATATATAAGTTATACGCTATATTAGAGGAGTTTTAAAAGGACTACTTCTAACTAGTAAATTTAAAATAAAAGCGTAGGATACAGAGAACAGATATAGCTAAGATAGAACTACTACCTTAGATATCTATAGTAGAGTAAGTAAAAGTATATAGAGCGTCTATAGACAGAAGAGACACTAACCTTATAAAAAGAGCGTACTTATTAGATAAGTTCTGCTAGGTCTTCTAGTATAAATAGAGCTCTGCGCTCTATGTCTACTTATTAAATTAGTTAATTGCGTTATACTACTATAGAATACTAGGTAGACTATTATTATTTAATTCCTAGCCTACTAAATAAAGAACTGTTACTTTAAAGATACGTGCTAGCTAGTATAATACTATATATAGTGTAGTTAGTTCTTATACTATTACTTTTATAGTTCTGTTATATAGAGTATATATAGCATAGCTGTAATATACATATAGAGTATATATAGCATAGCTATAATATATACATCTATAAGTATAAATACTTTTATATAATATATTAGCTATAACCTAGTCTAAAAACTAACCTTATTTTTAATTTAGAGACACAGACTATATATAGAAAAAAAATTATAGACTTATAACTAATAAATAAAATCCTATTCTACATATAGAAATAGGTATACTAGCCTTTCTTTTACTAACTATCTATTTATAATTATATACTACCTGCCTATATTATTATAGCACTACTCTTAACTATTCTAACGCACCTATAATACTATATAGTAACTCTATTATACCTACAGATTACAATCTGTATTCTACTCTAAGGCTATCTCTACTACACTATAGTATAAGATAAGGCTACTACTTAACCTACTCTAATTTTGTTTTAGTGCCTATAGCAGGTATTAAGTTATAGATATATATAGTAATATATGTCTATAACCTATAGCGCTTTACGCTAGAGTATTTTAACTTTTACTAGTAGAGTATTACTTTTCTTTACTTTCTACCTTCTAGCTATAGAATCTATATAAAATATAGCACTTAGGCAGCTTCTTATACACTTCTATAGTAACACTCTATACCTAATTAAACTATATTAGAAGGTCTGCTACTCTAGTGTCTACTGCCTATAAGGTTGCTCTGTATATAGCTGTTACTATAAGGCTAACTTTATACTACCTCTCTATACTACAGCTATTTAATATAGCTAAACCTTATATAATATTACGCTATAACTAAGGTAGGTAGATATAATATAATTTATAGTAAAGGTACACTATTTACACGTATACTATAGGATAGCAGAGCAACATGCCTATACAGTGCAGCCCCCTGTACTGCTAAGCCCCCTAGGTGGGGAGGGTCCCAGCTGTGCAGGGGGGCTGGAGCGTTACTTTTGCGCGAATAAGTCCACATTCAAGAGTTCATCCTCCACTGCACCCTCGACTGATCTCACTTCACTGCCGTCTGAGCCCCACAACATGCTTGGCTTCTGGTCTACCGTCCCGGCGGTTAAACAGGGCAGCTCTTCCGTCATGCGGGCATGCCCCTCCACATAAGTATGCGCAATGCCTACGCGTAAAAGGACAGACGCGATAGCTCTCGCACCAACATCAACACCAAAACACCGCAGAAATGGCCGACAAGGAACCCATCGTGACCCACGTCTTCACCGCCGACCCCTCGGCACACGTCTTCAACGGCAAACTCTATGTCTATCCCTCGCACGACCGTGAGACCGACATCAAGGACAACGACAATGGCGACCAGTACGACATGGCCGACTACCACGTCTTCAGCATGGATACTGTCGGCGGTCCGGTAACAGACCACGGCGTTGTCCTGAAGCAAGAAGACATCCCCTGGGTCTCGAAACAGCTCTGGGCGCCCGACGCAGCAACCAAGAACGGGAAATACTACCTCTACTTCCCCGCGCGAGACAAGGAGGGCATCTTCCGCGTGGGGGTAGCAGTCGGCGACAAGCCCGAAGGCCCATTCACACCGGAACCCGACTACATCAAAGACAGCTTCAGCATCGACCCAGCGACCTTCGTCGACGACGACGGCTCAGCGTACCTCTTCTTCGGCGGCATCTGGGGCGGGCAACTGCAATGCTGGACGACGGGCAAATTCGTCCGCGAAGACTACGAAAAAATGGAAGCATCCACCGGCGACGCGCTCAGCGCCAGAGTAGGCAAGCTCACAGACGACATGACGCAGTTCGCCTCCCCTCCCACCGACGTGCAGATCCTCGATCCAGAGACGCAGAAACCCCTCCAGGCCGCCGACCACGATAGGCGGTTCTTCGAAGCCGCTTGGCTGCACAAGTACAACGGCAAGTACTATTTCAGCTACAGCACGGGCGATACGCATTTCCTCTGCTACGCGATTGGCGATAGTCCCGTCGGGCCGTTTACCTACGCGGGTAGGATTCTGGAGCCGGTTATTGGGTGGACGACGCATCATAGTATTGCTGAGTTCAAGGGGAAGTGGTATCTGTTTTACCATGATTGCTCGCTTAGTAAGGGCGTGAACCATCTGCGGTGTGTGAAGATTAGGGAGATTGTGTATGATGAGCAGGGGCATATCAAGTTAGCTGAGGAACAGCCAAAGGTGTGAGGTGGTTGCGACAATCGAAATATCAACTGTCTGTGCCAAAAACTGCAAAAATACAGTCAATGTGTTCTTCGCCCACTACTTCTTCACTACCCCCTACATTCAAAACCCAGCCTTATACCGATGCTGATCCGTAACCTCCGTAACCTCAAGCTGCATCCCCACCCTAATCTCTCCAGTCTTCTGCGGCACGCACAACATGCCATAACAGGGTTTGTACGTAATCCCCTCATCAATCCTGCGATACTTCATCAGCGTATCCCACGGCTGCCGCTTATGTTCCTCTGCAGTCTCAGGATCCACATTCGGCACATGACACCGCGCACAGCGCTGCGTGACATCGAACCCAGCGACCTCCTTACCCGCCGAGGAAACACGCAGCGTCTTCCAGCGATCCTCATCCCACGGCGCAGACGCCTGGCCGCGCACTAGAATGTTAGGCCGGAAACGCGTGACGTCGAGCTCGAGGTCGCCGTTCTCGGCTAAGCGGATCCGAGCGTTCAGTTCGTCGATGCTGGACTGTGAGCCCACGAGTACGGGCATCAGGTCTGGGAAGCAGGTTGATGCTTCTCGGCCTAGGAACTCGGCTGCGCCGTTTGAGCGCAGCGGGCGCGGCTCTGTTGAGTGCGGTGACTTGTATACGAGGCGCACTTCTCTGCCGAAGAAGTCGTTGAAGGGTCCTGTTAGCTTGGTGGAGTACACTTGGGCTGGTGTCCACTGGTTCCAGATCTTGACTTCGTGGAGTTCGGTGTTGGAGGCGAGCCAGTCCGAGGTTGGGTGGGCGGGAATACTAAATTCGAGCTTCTCGTCAATCGAGTTCGGTGCTGGGGCGGTGATGGTGAGGGTGTCGGATTTGGCGTCGTAACTTGGGCGAATCAAGGTCATTTTGGCATTTTGTCGGATCGTCAAGTATTTGTATTCGTCTGCAGTCACCCACATCCACTGTCGATCTACAGAGTACGGTCAGCGGGCGGCATCGTTAATTCGTTTCTGATCGAGCATACCAAGATCCAGTCCAGTGGGAAGCAGCTTCGCTGACTGCACTTTGATGCCATGGCATGACTTGATGGGGTGGATGTACAGAGCGGTGATCTCGGTTGGTGGAGGAAGCGGTCCGGCGTTACTCTTCTTTGGTTGAACCCTCGTGAAGTACAGGTAACTCAAGATAGGTAGGAAGAACAGGGACAGGACGATAGCCAGCTGCGTGGCGTTCGACTGTGCCATGGTGGCGGCGTTCGGTAAGGGTTGGCCGCAACGTGCGGGCTTCGACGCAAGCTTCTAGGAATGCAAACAACCGAGGGCAAGGTAATGGGGCAACCTGGAATCCACGGCCTCAATCGATATTGCAGAGTAGTATTATACGGTACCCGCAGACCACAGCTATGTAGTTGGTGTGCTCGACTATGCGAGGAATCTGTGACTTTATTCTCTAGTCCGACTCCGGGCGGTCTGCACATCAAGGTGACGCATGGGCCGGGCGCGGGGGAAGCGTACATGTCGTGCGCCCTTGGGCTAAACAGGCAACTCGAGGCGGCAATAACACGGGACCGGTGGGGACTGGTTGTCACATTAGTCATGCACGAGATTTGGATGCATGAACATGTGTAAGATGAGTCAAGCTTTTTTGATGTTGAATAGTGTTACATTATCTAGAGATACGGAGGTTGGGGTTACCATCTATGGTCTTCGCCTTCAAACTCCAAGCCATCCTGACTCATTACGTCGATTGCTCCAGACGCTGCGTAGAATGAGATGAACGATGCAATCATACAAGATGTGTGGTGCTAAGACAACATAAGGAAACTCTCTTTTGAGCAGATCGGAACATGATTTGAAAACCGTAAACAGCGCTACATTATGGGTATACCTTGCTTCCAAACTCAAAGACGAAAGGAAAGATGAAGAGTACAGCTCCGTTGTGGTGACGTGTGTCTCGCTCAGCTCGGCACGGCACGGCGCGGTGGTAGGCGAGCTTTCGCTGGCGCGAGGTTCGGGATCACTTTCTCAGTGAGGTGTGGGTTTGATTGAGAGATTTGTTTGTGTGGGTGCTCCAAACGCCATGAGCTCACCCCCAGCTCAGCTCGTTGTTCCAGTTCATGGTGTCTCGTTGGGCGCTGTGTTGAGATATGTTGCTTGGCTTCCTTCGCATGATCATCCTAGAAAAACGATTGCCTTGGGAGTCGTCCTTGGGAGGAGGTGCAGGTGGCTGCTGTTCCGGATGCAGACCTCGATGGCTGTTGCCGGAGATGTTCACCAGCTTGGGGACATACTTTCGAGAGGTTGATGATGCACTGTTCGAGTGTTGCATGAAGTTGGGTGGAACGCTCTGTCTCTGTTGAGGTTGTTGTTGAGGGTAGTGAGCGAAATTGGCGTACTGTGAGGTTGGCACGGAAACAACTTCCTTCGGCTGCGTATAGTTCATGTACGATGTCGGTTGTTGGAAGTTGATAAGGTCAGGCGTGGACACAAAGTCGGCGGTTGGCCAGGTCTGTTGCTGCTGGAAGCCCTGTTGTTGCAGTGGCTGTGTGAAGGATGCCGACATAGTTGCCATACTTGGATTGTACCCTCCATACGCTCCCATGCTTGCGTCCGCTGTTAAATGCGGTTGCGACATATCAGTACTGACGGGCCATTGACTCTGTTGGAACGTTTGATGATGGTGCATGACCTGTGGAGGTTCGACAGGATCCAAGTCCATCATCTGCTGGTCTTGTGAGACACCATGCGAGCTCTGCAGTCTCGAGTCAGATCCAAAGTCGGAGGTTTCCAGTTTGAATTCAACGATCTCGCTGTGGGCGGAGTCGTTAGGCTCGGAGACATCGGGAGTCATTTCAGGGGCGGACTCGACAGCATCCTTTGGTTCGATTTCGGCCAGGTCGTAGGTATCTTGCACCAGTTTCTCGATGTCGAAAGCACTGGTGTGCCATTTGGTCTCAAGCTTATATCGTAGGCGGTTGCACTTCTTCGATTCCCAAGACAACTTTGGCCAGTTTTGCTCGTCTCCGTGGCGCTGTGTCAGAAGTGCGTTCCAGGCAAGTGCAGCATCGGACTGCTTCAACAGACCAAGGACAACGTTGGTGAAGTTCCACTTTGCCCCTCCCTTCTCCTCGAAGTGCAATGCAATGTGCTCGCACCGTTCTTCCCACGTGGTCAGCAGGGAGGCACAGAAGCCGCAGCCCCAAGCATCCTTGTCGTGCATGACAATCTCGTACTTCTTAACACACGGCGAAGCCTTTCTGCTGGTCGGTTGCCCACTCTCCCTTGGCTGCTTGCAGTGTTCACAGCCCTGTTCATGGTTAGGCTAGGGACGTCAAAGTGTATCGACATGTTACATACGTGAAGCTTGGTGTGATGCTCGCGGAAGCGCTTGCCTGCGTGGAAGATCTGCTCACAGTCGGGACAGCGCCATGTGAGCCTCTGCTCATGGAATTCTTCCTCGTGTGATTTCCAATAGGGCTTCGATTTCAGTGCTTTGTCGCAGAAGGTGCAAGCAAAGTTCTTTGGGGCTGGGGTGGACGCGGTGGAAATGGTGGACAGGCGGGAGGAGGCTGTAGACATGCGTGAGGAGGCAGCGCTGTAGTGTGTGAAGGATGAGTCGGTCGACGCAATCGAAGAGCGTGGGTCCGACATCATGCTCGGCACCCTGCTGGAAGGTACACTCAGGTACGAGGATGCGCGGCTGCCTAGCGTCGACGTGGACATCATGGACGACCTGTCTGGCACGGGTCGCATGCCATCTGTGTACGGGTGAGCGGACGCGAGGCCAGGGGTGTGTTGACACGAACCTCCATTACGCGCCGCCTGCAACAACAGCAAGATCTGTTGGTCGTCAAGGTGTTTGAGGCCATGGATATGATCGATGACGGTGGGGTTGAGCGAGCCATGGGCGGAGAGGCGAGGGGACGAGGTCGCGCTTTCGGACACGCTACTCAAGGCCATGGAGCTCTGGAGACTGCGGCGCGGACGCTTGAAGGAATTGCTGGACTGCGGCGTGCCATATTGGTAGAGTTGAGCGTCTTCGTTCTCCATGGTGTCCAGATTCGCGCGTAGACGCCAATATCATGCCCGAATCTGGTGCTGGCGAGCCGTCGCGAGGTCGGTGAGATGGGGTCGCAGCGAAAGGGGGATCAGGCGTACGCGCGGTGGAAGCGTTCGAGAAGGTGCGGCGCTTTTGTCGGAATGGTTGGATGGGGACAAGCACGGGACTTAGGCCGTCAGCAAGACACTGATCGTCTAATCTCCCGGGCGGAGGACGCGGATGGCTCTTGTTTAGAGGAGGGATCGTTTCAACAAGCCCTGGAAGGGTCCGGATGAAACCACTTGGCGCTGCAGGCATGTAGCCTGTCATCAGTCCCGCGCAGGGGTCTGTAAATATAGTACGTAGATCTCTGAAGCCAGGCTCTGTTGCTCGCTGAATGCTACTCTCACTCGACAACCTCAGCTCCTCTGCTGCGAACCCTCCAGACCCATCATGCCCAACGGCGAACGCGAGCAATGTGCCTGAGCGATCGCCAGGACGGCCGCGGTAGCGCCGCTGGGCTTTCGCTTCTCCAAATCCTACCCCTGAGCGAGCATTGTGAAACGACACTAAACTTGGAAGAGCGTTCTGTTCTTGTCGCCCGCCGGCTTGGGCGAGTAGATTCCTCACACCACGCTCTCAGCTTCCTCACAGCCTTGCGGGATGCGGATCGACTTGCTTGCTATTGCGAGAAATTCTGGAGCCTTGCATCGTTTTGCGCGAACTAAGGGCGCCGGTAAACCCCACCAATGTGGCGCAACAGCGACGCGCAAGTCGGTAATTGGCCAGAAACACGCTGGAAGATGCATCTCATATGAGGCTCAGACCGACATGCCAGGATGCGCTGGGACATGAGCGTGAACGTGGTCTTGTAGCAGAGGTCTCTCAAGGCACTTGAAAAGTTCTCAACAATACATCCTTCCGTCCACGCAAGCCCAAGACGATCTTCATCAAATGCCGTACCTCCAGTGACGATACCTCGCGATGTGTTGTCAAGTGAGCAAGCCGCCCCCTGCTCGCGACTTTCCGTTCGTCGTCATACTTGAAGTGGAAAAGACCGACTCAAGCGTCGGCACTCCACATGAGATGAGCGTTGCAATCCTTGAGGATCTGCTTCCGGTCCCGCTACCTTGCAGTATCGATAGAACTCGGGCGAATTATCTTGGCAGTCGTCTTTGATTTTGAGGACCTGTGTCATGAGGCCATCGTCGAGCAGTCGCTATTTCAAGAGCAGTACTGGAATGAGAGGATTCAAGTCATTGCCTGCCCAAAATTGGAGGCCGTAGACATGAAACATCCTTCACTAAACCAAGCGACAAAATAGCCCTGTCAGCATTTAAGACCGAGGTGCGCGGAGATTTGCGCACGCGGGCCAAAACCGTTCGGACGGAGCGGTATTTTTGAAGAGCCGTACACTCAGCTGGAGAATACGTTGGGTGGTGCTCAGATAGAGTTCTGAATACGAGCTTCGTTGAAGAGATGAGACGGCCTTGACGTAATTCACTGGACGAAAGTTTCTGCGCAGTCACAAAGATTGTCAAACAACAGCTGGAGACAAACATCGTCAATAACCGCTGCTGGGGGTTAGAGACTGACAGCCCCAGTGACTTTGAATCCAGCACTGCCTCGTGACTTGTGATATGAGCGTCCGGTCGTTAGGATAACTGCTTGCCTTAGTTGTAGGGTGATCAAACACAGGTTCTCAGCGCCCGAAAGTATGATTGGCGTATATGGCTTTGGACGTCGTCGTTGATCGTGGGTTCTCAGGATTGTGTAGTGTCACGATGATTGAATGTCAATTCAAATGGAGACTGAGAGATAAAGAAAGGAAAGTAAAGCATGAGCCGGGCTCGCGACGAATCCAGCAATCCGAAGACAAACAAATAATGAAGAATGAAAATTGGAGATGGTTAGTGTATTGCTCTTGGTAGCATCGTCCTCCAGGCATGCGTCAAAAGAGTGAAGATTGTGGTGAACGTTCAGCGACGCAAGGTGCCTCTCTAAGGAGCTTGAGGCTTGGGAGTACAGCCACAGGCAGCTTCTTGTATATGAAGCGGGCAGAGAAGCTAGAGTAGAGCCACGACGGAGTCTAGTCGTGAAGTTCACTGATGTGGAAGCTGGAGGAGGTGGTGGTGGAGAAATGACAAGCGATTGCGAGTAGGAAGGTGCAGACGCGCTAATCGAAACAGGCTACTGCGTCTGTCGCGTCGCGTCCACGTCCGCGTAGAACACTTTAACACTTTGAAGCTCGAGCTCTCCCCGCCACGAACATTTCCACAGCATACATCTTCCAATTGCCGTTGGATTCGCTATCTTTACACTGTTTGTATAATATTAGCGAATTTGTATACCCTTTCATTGTAGCAAAGCTCCCATTCAGCACACGAGCCTGCCCTCGTACGCGAACAGATCGCGTCAATTCCGAGCTGCTTTCCCATGTCGAACCAAAAAGACAATATGGCGACAACATCTGTAGGCGCCGCCTCTGCGTCTTCGAAACCTCGAACCAAGCTGTTAGCAGCTCTGCGGAAATCAGACTCGAGCGACTCGTCGGAAAGCAGTGCAGACTCCGCAAGCGATGGATCTGATTCTGAGGACGCACTTTCACTTTCCACCAACATCACCAAAGCCCCGATGGAACTACGATCACAACCGAAATCGAAATCTCCCGAGGCAGAAGAAGAGGTGGACGCCGAAAGCGCGTACCAGCGCATGAAGCAGCGGCTGGCAGCGGAGAGAGAATCGCAGCAACAACAAGCACAAAAAGAGGCACCTGTAGTCGTTACGGCTGCCAGCAGCGATGAAGAAGAAGAGATGCCGACACGGAGACCCATCCGTAAGTCCACAACAGCAGGGCTAAGCACTTCGAGTGCACGTGCATCGCCAACACCCAGCGTCCGATCGCGCCAGTCGTCCCCTGGACTCTTCGTTTCACCGAACCCTTCTCCGGTCAGGAGGCGGTCTCCAATCAGGGCATCCGCTGGGTCCGATTCAGACCAAACCTCACAGCGCGCTGCTGCTACTGATCTGCAGGATCGCGTCAAGCGTATCAGGGCCGAGAGGTTGGCAAAGCAGAGAGAAGAAGAAAGTCAAAAGGCAAAGCAGCCGACATACAGGCGCTCAGCAGAGCGCGATGCTGGAAGTGACACCGATGGCGAAGTCGATAGGCGGTTGACACAACAGTCTAAGCCTACTCGAAGGGCAGGCAAGAAAGCGTTGGAAGCTATGGCCCGCGACCAGCAACGAATCAGTCGTAACATGCAACTCACCCACCAGTCGAAGACGAAAAAGCGATATTCAACAAAAGACCTGTTCAGCAAGTTCGGATTCAACGCGCCAGACAACGAGACAGCCACAGCAGCGCCTACTCCGGAACCCATCTCAGCGCTTGTATCATCGGACATCGAAGCTCAACCAATGCACGACACACCACCCACCAGTCCACCACATTACGATGGTCTGGCAGAGAAGGCTTCGACTGAGGTCGGCAGCATCCCGCCAAAGGCAACGGTTGTCGGGCAAGCGGATGATGCTACTCCCACAGCGACAAGAACAGACAAAGGGAAAGGTCGCGCCCCAGAATTTGCACACCTCCCTACACGCACTTGGGGGACACAGGCACAGCCAACGACCGTCCAGCATGCTCGAGCACAGACCGTCACACCTCTAGACGAAGCTATGGTAGAATTGTCTGACTCTGACGATGACGCGAAAGCAGCGCTGAAGAGCAGATTCTCAGTCTTCGACCGTGTACGTACAAAAGAGCAGGATGACTCAAAATCATTTGTGACCCTTCGCCATCTTGCTCATCTCACCTCTCCAAACAACACTCGCAAAAGGCCCAAGACGATCAGCCGCAGCGAAATGCACTTCTCTCTTGCGCAAAAAGCCCGACAGCAAGCACAGAGGATGCGCGAAGAGAGGCTGGAGGAACTCAAGCGCCGCGGTATCTACGTTGAGACTGCAGAAGAGCGGGAGAAGAACCAGCTTGAAATTGAGGATATTGTGGCCCAATTTGAGAAGCAGAGACAGGAAGACCTCAAGCTTGCTAAGCTTGAGAAGAAGGAAGCCAAGGCCAATGGAGAGCCCGCTGACGATCTGCCTTCTAGTGATGAGTCTGATGACGACTACGTTGGCAGTGGCGAAGAGAATGCGGTGGAGGGCGACGATGAAGACCAGCAAGACGAGGAAGCCGAGCTTGATCTTTCTGGATCTGAGGATGAGCCGATGGAGGACGAAGATGCCGAAGATGTCGAGGTGTCCGGCGACTTGACCGATGAGGCAGCCGAAGAGGACGAGCAAGCTGTAGGCCAAGATGCTCCTTTATCTCGGGTTGATGAGCTGGCCGACGATGATGAACAAGTTGCTCCTGTGCGGAAGCAGATCGTCAAACGAGCCCGCAGGGTTGTTGACGATGAAGATGAGAGCGAGGACGGAGCACCCACATCAGGTTCACCCACACAGAAAGCAACTCAGGATGACGCAAAGGCCGCGTTCGGCTTCGGCAACTCGACCACAGGTCTTGGGCTCACGCAGATGTTTGCCGGCACAATGGCTAATCTGGATGACTCGCAAGCTACCAATCAGGAACCAGAGCAAGATTCTCTGGATTTCCTCCGAAGCTTACCGGATACCCAACCTGGTGCGAACTTCAGCCAGGCCGACGACACGTTGGTGCCTAATAGCCAGCTGTTCGTGTCGCCTCGCAAAGACTCGCAGGCTGGTGCCGAATCCCAGTTCAGCTTGGGTATCAGCCAGTTAGTCGGACCAAGTCCTTCACGCACTCAATTCTCAGAAGCCCCCGAGCCTACACAGGATGCAGGTTTCTCCTTTTCTCGCTCGCCAGCTGGTTTCATGGCTCCGGTCTCCACCACAGACACTGTCATGATGTCTATCGCTGAGTCGCCGATCAAGAAACGAGCAGGCAAGCTTCAGCGCGGTCGCCGCGAGGCTACTGTCGAACTCTCTGACGTCGAGGAAGATCTGGTTGATGCCGCATCTGACATGAGCGATGTCGATGACATCCAGCGACCTCCAAAGCACAGGGATGCTTTCCGCGCCATGCAGAAGGGTGCAAAGAAGCAGAAGGCTATTGATGAGTTCAACAAGAAGACGAGTCTGGCTAAGAATGTCGTCGAGGAGCAGGCCGACGAATCTGAAGATGAATACGCAGGCATTGGAGGAATTAGCGACGACGACAGTGGCGAGGAAGACGATGAACTGAAGAACATGATCGACCACAACGAAGTCAAAGTCGACGAGCGCCAGATTGCTGCCTTCTACGCGTAAGTCCCTCTCAGTCATGAGACTCTCCCAATCACTAACAATTCCACAGCGACAAATCCAAAAAAGACGACGAGAAGAACATCAACCAGCTCTACAAAGACCTCATGAATGGTGGTCTTCGCAAGCGCGCTGGCCGTGACGCCTTCGACATGTCCGACTCGGAAGACGAAGCAGAGATGAAGCAGCGCAAAAAGCGCGCCGACTTTGCACGCATGCAGAAAGCGCTGATGAGCGATGAGAACATTGGCAAGATTGCCGAAAATCCCAAACAACAAGCTTTCTTCAAAACGCTGGCCGACTTTGCAGACGATGCAGACTACGACTTCCTCGAGATGCCGGAGCCAAAGAGCATTTACGCCGAGGACTCGCAAAGCCAGTCGCAGTCTGAACCGGTGCAACAAGGTGGAGTGGAAGGCGAGACGGTGATTCCGGACAGCCAGTTTCCAGCTTCGCAGGCAGACTCTGTTGTCATGCCTCCCCCCAACCTCCTGAAGCGCAAGTCCCCGTCATCATCTCAGAAAGAGAATCGCCCACCGCCCAACCTCCGCCGCATCGACAACGGCCTTACACGCCGCCCCATCACGCTCGCCGACGTGCAGCACTCGGTCTCAGAGCTACTCGAAGACTCGCGCATCGTAGTGCCAGACAGCCAGTACGCATCCGACTCAGACTCGGAGCTCGAAATCGTCGACCGCCCCGTACGCAAAGCAGTCGTCGACCGCCTTACTCTATCCCGCCAGTCTACGCTCGAAGACTCACAGTCCCAAGCCAGCGCAGAGGGCCTTGCGTTCCACGCGCCTTCGCGCGGTCCCGCGGCCCCTGGGTTCCGCATCCCCAGTTTGATTCGCCAGGCTACTAGTACGCTGTCTGCGTCGTCGGATAGGAGCGAGAGACACAGTCAGAGTGGTGAGGCGGCTGTTAGGAGAGGTGGGACGGGGCGCAGTAATATCCATGCTCAGGCTAGAGAGGCGGAGAGGCGGGCGCTGTTGGAGAAGAAGGAGAAGAGGCGGAAGGAGGTGTTGAAGAAGAAGGTTGATGGGGCGAGACGGAAGGGGGGGATGAGGAGTGTGTTGGGGGATTTGGGGGGTGGGTTTGAGTAGGTTTTGTACTTTAGCGTGGCGTTGGGGGGTTCACACTTTATTATTGAGATATGCCACATACTATACACACGCTTGCATCACACTCTCACACCCTCTCACTCACCCAATACTATACATAGACTTGCATCACACACTCACACCCTCTCACTCACCCAAATCGCCCCACGACACCCAGCCCTAATCCCCTCGGTAAGCAGCTCATACGGCCTCGCCTCCTTCGCATCATTCTCAACCGCATGATCCAAATGCTCCAACTCCTCATCCCTAATCCTCCTCAACTGCCCCACCAACGCCTCCAACTCGGGCCCCAACGACTCCCCCCGCTCCTCACACTTGCCCGCCCAATCCAACAACACCCTCACCTGCTCATTATAGTGCGTCCCAATCTCCGTCTCCACCGCCTCGGTACACGCCATTGCGGCCTCGCGCCCCAGCACCGCGGTGCCCCACCCCAGCAGGCTGGCGGCCGCGGTCCACACGGGCGTCATGGCCGTGGGTCGTATGCGGTGCCGTCGGATTACGTCGTTGAAGAAGGCGTAGTGGCCGGCTTCCTGCTCGTACATGTGCTTCATCAGCGGTCGGAGGTGGGGGTGTGAGCGTGTTAGGACGGGGGATTGGGCTGCGTAGATTAGGATGGCGGCTAGTTCGCCGGTTTGGTTTACGCGGAGGGCGGAGGAGAGGAAGGCGCGTTGTTCGGTGGTGAGCTGGTGGATTGGTTGGGTGGGGTTGGGGGGTGAGGGGGAGACGGTTGCGTTGTTGGTTGGTGGGGCGAGGTTGGACTTTGCTGCTTGGTGTGGCGTGGGTGGTGTTGCTGTGCTTTGGTGGCGCCGCGGTGTTGGTGATGGTGATGTCGATGTGCGTAATGTGCGTGGTGTGAGGGTTCTGGGGGCGAGGAAGTCGAGAATGGGCGCTTGGCTGCGCGCCAGTGTGTTTGGTGAGAGGAGTCTTGTTGGCATTTTGCTGTGTTGTAAAACGACAAGCAGGTGACGTGGAGTTGTCCAAGTGAAAAGTCGAAGTTCAAGTCAAAGTTGAAGTCAAAGTCAAAGTCAAAGTCAGTCAAAACGACAAGTCAAAGTGATAGCTAGCAATGATGCGCTCACCCACGCTAGCGGGACCCACTCGCGTCGACTTGACGCGCCGGCCAAGGAGAGTTTAATCCTCGTTTCCCCGACCTCAGCGCTCCCACGTCTCTTCCTCTCCACGCCCCTGATTTCGACGCCTCTCCGCCGCCCATTGTCTTTTGCGCCATCTTCGCCACACGCAGAAGCCGCGAATTCATCTCCACCTCCTCACCAATTCGACCGCATCCTCTCCAACATGTCTGACATCGACGACGAGCTCTTCGCCCTCGCTGGCGGCGACGAAGAGGCAGACGTTGAAGAAGGCGAGGCGTGAGTGACCTCTTTTCCTCTGCCCCCATCATCTGCATCACCTGCATCATCTGCATCACTCTGCCATCTCCAACATGGCCCCAACGACCGCCTGCCTCGCTGCAAGCCTTGGATCCCTCCTGAACGACGCTGACTCTGCCCAGCTCGTCGCCAGCAGCATCGTCGCCCAACTCTCTGGGCTCAGATGCCATGGAGGAGTCCGACTCAGACCGCGACGACGAGCCCCCTGCACGCTCGGCCGACGTGCCCTACCCCCTCGAGGGCAAGTACATCGACGAGGCCGACAAGAGGAGGATCCTGGGCATGTCACAGCTCGACCGCGAGGAGATTCTCGGCCAGCGTGCCGAAGAGATGAGCAGAGCAAACTTCACCGCAGAGCTGGCCAGGCGTGCAGCGAACCTCCAAAACGACCGGAAACGGAAGGTCGACTCAGAGGAGCCTGACGAGATGCGCCGCGAGAGCAGTCGCCCCAAGGTCAAGGCGCGGACCAACGACAAACTCGAGGAATACAAGCGCAATCGTGAACAGCGCGGCCAGCAGCGCGAACGAGACAGCGACCGTCGCACCCACCGCCGGCGATCGAGCTCGGCGAGCCGTGATGGCCACTCAGATGTCGACGCTGACGGCGAGAGCGACGTTGAGTGGGACGACCGTGCGCCTGTAAAGGCTCGTGAAGAGCTGCCCGCCACCCTTAGAGACTTCGACTCGGTACGCGTCGGTCGCGGCTTCTTCTCCGAGGTCTGCTTTTACCCCGGCTTCGAGGATGCAGTGACTGGCACCTTTGGACGCGTGGGTGTTGGCCAGGACGCACAGCGCCGGACACAGTACAAGATGGCGCAAATTAAGGGTACGCCTTGTGCAATAGTAGCAAACATTGGCTTGCTAACCCATCATTCCAGGCATAAACACAGGCAAGCCCTATGTGTTTGAAGGGAAAAATGGGGCCAAGATCGCTACAGACCAATATGTCGTCGCACAACATGGCTCAACCAAGAAGGACTATCAGTTCCAGTTTCTGTCGAACCAGCGCTTCGACGACAGGGATTTGGACGTATACATACAGTCACTCACCGAGACAAACGCAAAGGTTCCCTCCAAGTCATTCCTCGAGAGGAAATACGACGACCTCAAGAGCCTCCAAAACCACCACTGGACTGAGCCGGAGATCAACGCACGCATCGCCAAGGCAAAGAAGTACCAGCACCTTCTCCACCGCAACTCCATCGACGCACAGCCCCGGATACAGACGCAGTCCGAAGCCGCCGCTGTTAAGACCGCGGAGCTCAACCGCATGAACCGCATCAGGGAAGCCGAGCGCGTGCGCAAAGTTCAATTGGAGCAGCAACGCCAGAAGAAGCTGGAGCAGAAGAAAGAAGCAGCCCGCAAGCGCGCCGAAGAAGAAGCCCGAAAAGCACAAGAAGAAGCCGCACTGAAAAGCGAGACCGACGCGCTCTTCGGCGACGGCGACGTCTCGTCACGAGCCAGCACACCGAAGCCCCAAGACAAGAAGAAGACCGAACGCAAGGGGCTGCCGACGTTCCGGAAACCAAAGACGGATGACGATTTCATCGCGAACATGGATTTGGACATCGATATCGCTATCTAAAGGACTTGTTCACACCCTGTCCATGCCGTCCACAATCTTTGATCTTCCTTTTTGCATACCCCGGCGTTTAAAGCGTACTTTCTCAACGCCACCAAAACATCTTCCATACCATCTACTACATCGCTAGACCCTCTGCTCTACTCTCCTCTTTACGTGAAGCAAGTCTCACCACCTCTGCCTACTCCGTATCTCTAGCCAACAATCAATATACCCATTTTCCACCCACCCGCACCACTCTCTTCCCATAACGATATGTAGACTTATAAACGCATCGTCTAACTACCTCTCTCTCCACATAACCCGTGTGTCCTTGAAAGTATTTCGAAATAAAACGAAACGCATACCTACACTACATCCAACTCAAGCAATTTAAGTACCATCACGATAAGCGGGGTGTGTAGATTACACTTCTACAGTTTACACCCCAGCTAAATAAACTCTAATATGCTGTTTACAGGCTCTGTCTGTAGCTGTTACCACCCATTTCCTACCTGTAGATACAAAGATTTTCGCTGTTTGATGTTGGTTACTAGGTTGGTTGTAAGTAGGTGGGTGAGTGGGTGGGTGGG
>SATZ01000576.1:0-21621 GCA_004335205.1 Ascochyta viciae-villosae | reverse complement strand
CTCTCCTTCTCTCTCTCTTAGAGTCTCTCCTTCTCTCTCTCTCTCAGAGTCTCTCCTTCTCTCCTTCTCTCCTTCTCTCCTTCTCTCCTTCTCTCCTTCTTCTCTTCTCTTCTTCTCTCCTTTCCTTTCAGAAGAGGATATAATAGCTAATTAGAAGCCCCTTCTTTACTTCTAGAAAATCTACTAATTTATGTAGGCAGAAAGAGAGAGGAGAAGAAAAGAAAGGTAAGTGCTTAGAGCTGTAGATGTTAGGATGTAGAGAGAGAGAGTAGAGAAGAGAGAGTAGAGGAGTCTTAGAGCTTAGCGTAAGCAGATAGATTAGCTAATAATAAAGCAGTAAAACATGTTATGTGTTTTAAATACCTATATAGTTAGTATATTTTTTACTTGCATTTTATAGGTATAAGCCTATCTAAAATTAGGGAAAAAAATCTAATTTGTGCGGGTTAAAAAAACCTGACCTACTTACTGTAGTGTACAGTGTATCGATTTGAATCATTTGACCCTGCACCACAGTTTATAGTCCCTGCAAAACCAGGCCAATAAATGTCGCCGACTCTAGGATGAGCTAGGAGTAGTAGGACACTTGCTTTTAGGACTATTTAGGGGTTTCAATTTGTCGGAATAGGAACGGTAAGAGCTACACTCCGCTTACTTTACGACTACCTAAGCCTATTTCCCGCGCAACTCGGCTGGACACTTAGGAATGCTTTTTTCTTAATAAGGAAGATCTAAAGGCGGCGCGAAGAATGCTGGTTTATCACGAAGACATAGGCACGCGAAGTTAAGAAGTGGATTAATTTAGGGATACTGTAACGAGCTAGTAAGAGGTAACTCAGTTTATTAATTGTATTTAATTAGTGTCTATCTGCTTTATATATATAAAGCCTACTTATATATAAAGGAAATTTAGAGATTATATAATCTTACTAAATTAAGTTTGTAGGCAGTTATAGAGCTGCTTATTTTGTAAGTACTAACTAACTAAGTAACTAGCAGTTAGACTACATGCTCTATTCTACGCAACATACCTTCTAGATAATTTAGTATAGATTATCTGCCTTCTAAGCGCCTAGTATATAACCTAAGTAATTATCTTATAGTGTTGCAACGTCACTAAACGCCGGATCTACCTACTAGAAGCTTAGCTTACCTAGACCTACTCTATCTAAGGTTAGGCTAACTTACTAACAGATTTAAATCTCTCCTTGCTTATGCTACGTATGCAACGCGTTAATTGCCTATATTAGGTATACTAAGCAATTAACTAATAGGAGCACAGAACGCTTAATAAGCATATAAATAGTGACCTAAGTAGACACCTATATATAAATTAATAATCTATCTCCTACTTATTCCTAAGCTAGTTATCTAAACAACAGTTATAAGCCTAGCTTTTTAAGACTAGAACAATCTCCTCTTATATACTTAGCTAGGATACACTGCTTAGTAACTACTCCTCTTATATCTTTATAATCTTAATTAATCTATACAATAACTAATACCCTAATCTCTAAGAGAGCTTATACCCTTACTAATTAATCCTAATAGCTAGGATAGTATATCTAACTCTAATTCTATGCCTTAAGTAAGAGAATATAGAAGCAGGTTAATCTATTAGCTAAGGATGCAATCCTAATCTATAAAGCTAAGCCTAAGCAGCTAGAGCTACTTAGCTTAATAACCTTAGAGGCTGCTAACCTATATAAGATACAGATTGCTGAGTATAGGGCTAAATTAAGCAACTAGGCCTCCTAGTCTACGCGCTTGCAGAACCTATAGACCTAGGTTAACTCTACAGTAGATCTAGTAATTATAACTCTAGCTATAATAACGCTTATTAAAGAGAAGAAGTTAACTCTCTAAGCTCTAATTAAGGTGCTAAAGAAGGAGCTAGCTCTATCTAATGCTAGTAAGAAGAACTTAGTACGCGCATAGTACTAAGCTTATCTCTAGAAGGCTAGGTAGGGTTAGCAGAATTCTAAGAAGTAGTACTAGAAGTAGAACCTTCTGTATAGCAAGGCTAAAGCTCTTAAGATTACTAATGTAGAAGGTAAGCTTATAGTATATAACTTCTTAGACTTGTTAACAAAGATTACACTAGACTAGTCTAGAGCTATACAACAGTCTATTGTCTAGAACTTAGTACTAGGTAAACAGATACTTACTCTAGATAAAGTTAGCAGAGTATATTTAGGTCTCCTTTAGGAGTACTCTGTTTAAGCTCCCTATAGCTTAGGTAGAGTGTTTGCTACTATAGGTTAATAAGCTTAGACACAGTCTTAGACATAGTTATTATTAAACAACTAATCTAACTAAAAGAAGATTAACTGCCTATATAGGCAATTACACTTTTAGAAGCTAATTAACTGTAACCTGTTAGAGAGAGCTCTTATAGGTAAACTATTTACCTCTAGTAATTAAGTTAAGAAAGAGATTCTAAAACGCCTTAACAAACCTAAGTATAAGGACTAGAAGGCTAAGGTTATTAAGAAGAGATAGATAAAGAAAAGTAATGCTATAATAAGCAGCAAAGATTACTTAGAGTTAATTGCAGCAGTACTAATAGATCCTAACTTAATAGTACCTTAATCTATAGAGCACAGGATCTACTTAACTATAGATTTTAACGCTTATCTCTTATTAGACAGAACTATCCTTAATAACAGAGTAGCACTCTACTTAGTTAACAAGCTTAAGCTTATTAATCCTACTACTTTCTAGAAGGCTAAGAAGCTTACTTGTGTAGAGGCTGGTACCTAATCCTTCCTAATCTTAGGCACTAGTACTAGAGTAATTAAGAAAGTACTATATAGAAAGAGCAGAGAACGTATAAAAGACCTAATCCTTTATAACATTGCTGTAGTAGAGAGTTTTTACGTTAACATAGTGTTAGAAGCTTGTTTAAAGAAGGCAGGTGTATAGTACTTAGGATTAGATTTAACACTGTGTATTAGTTTATTATAGAAGAGTATTATACTAGCTACTTTAACGCGCTATTATAACCTTACTTTTATAGAATATAAGCTACTATTAATCTATCTAGTTATAATAAGCGTAACTCTATTTACTTAGAAGCTTAGATTATAGACTACTTACCCTAGATCTAATAATAAGGATCTATAGCACGCCTAAGCAGAGTATCTAGGTCCTACAGCGCTCTAGGCACTTATAAAGAACGCCTAAAACATTAGGATTAACAGAACCTTATATTAGCAGTATAAGCACTATGCTACAACCTATACTAGCTAAGTTATATCTAGGAGGCTAAAGGAACAATCTCTCTAGCTATACTAGCAGATTGCGTAGAATCTCTTTAATATGCCTAAGAGTTATCTAGAAGAGGTATAGATGTTGCTAATTAAAGATAAGTACAGTAGGAAGATCTATACCTACCTAATCTATACTAAGTTATTAGATAAGATTATAAGGGTATTTAAGAAGTTTATAAACATTCTTTATATATATTATAAGCTCTGTATATTAGTAATTCTCTAGAATAACAACGTTGCTACACTACCTTAGCGTAGCTAATTAAGATTTAGTGTATAGGCAGAGGATTATAGTATAGAGATCTAGAGCACTCTAATATATACACACAAGCTAAATAGAAGAGCAGAAAGAGCTAGGCAGGAGATTATTACAAGGTTAATTAAGATAAGGAGCAGAGCTAACCTACTAGCTAAGCTCTAGCTAGAGGTAGTAGCAGCAGCTATATAGCTATATAATATAAGCCTATCTTATAGCTATAGAATAATTGCTCCTAACACAGTATTAGATAATTAGTTTAGACAGTACTTTAAGTACTATTAACTAGAGCAAATCTATTACTACTTAGCAGATCTCTAGCTAGATTAGAGTAGAATTTTTGCCTATAGATACTAAGCATATCCTCTAAACAGGGAACAAGTAGCTAGGTATAATAAGCAGGGTTTTAAAGTAACCCTAAGAGGCTATATTAGATATCTAGTAGAATACAGAGCGTCTAATATATACAGAATATAGATCTCTAAGCTTAATTAGGTTATAACTATACGTAATATTACTTTTAATAAGAGCTTATTCTATAAGAATAAAGAAGTAGTAGAGTACCTATAAGAGGAGCTTAAGTTAATTATAGATCTATTATATAAGAATAAGGTTAGAGATGCAGAAGAAGTGTTTAAAAACATTTTTAATTAGCTCTACGCAGCAGCCTATAAGTAGACAGGCACTAAAGATCTAGGTTACTCTTAGCAGCAGCTAGAGGGTAAGAATCTAAAGGATAATAATTAACTGCCTAGCTAGCTAGTAGATTATACTAAATAAGGAGCATCTTCTATATAAGTAATAAATAAGGCTAGTAAGTTATAGAGAATCTACGCAGGGAATCTAGAGTATTTAGGCCTAAGAATACTAGAGCTTATACCTAAGCCTAGCGTTGCACACCCTAGTAGCTCCTAGGAAGAGCACTTACCTAGAGGAGCAAGCCTGCTAAGGGGAGTAAGATTAGAGAGATCTAGGCAATATAACGCTGTACCTACGTACTCTAAGAGTGCTGCTTCTACAGCTCTAGGTGTTAAGGGCAACATAGCTACTGTAGAAGACTTAAATTAATTAGAGGCAATACACACCTTAAGCTTACAACTAGTAGGAAAGAGCAGGAGGTTACGCTATCTAAACTAGAGGATTCTAGAAGTAACACACTAGGGGCTTACTTTCTCCTATATAACTACTAGACAGATTATAGAGAGAGCTACCTATTAGATAAGTTAATTCTATTAGGATTAACTAGTACTAAGCTTAAAATAGTATATGCTGTAATATAAGCATTAGCAAAGAAGAAGAAGTAACTACTAGTCTTAAGCTAAGCTTACTAGATACACAGGGACTAACTTCCTAACCTCCTATAATAATAGAGAGATCTACTCTCTTACCTACACAGACTGCTATTTAAGTAAGCTGTAAGTAAAGAGATTACTACTCTGCATAACGCAGGCACCTAGGAGGTAATTAATTTACTTACTAGAGATAATAAGCTACTGCTACTTAAATAGGTATTTACGTACAAACTAGATTAGGATAGCTACTTTCTTAAGTGTAAAGCTAGGATAGTAGTATATAGGGATCTCTAAGTTATTAACACAATCTAGTCTACCTATATAGCAACGCTTGCTGCTAGGTCTTTTAGGACTGCTATAGCAATTATAGCTGAATTTAACCTAGAAATTATACAGTATAATATTATTAGAGCCTTCTTATATGCCTATAGGGATTACTAGCTAGTAGTAACCTGTAAGCTACTAGATAGGTATAAGATACCTAGGAAATATGTTTAGCTTAAACAAGTACTATATAGGTTAAAAGACTTACCCCTTCTATAGTATAAAGAGCTCTCTTAAATACTAAGAGTAACTAGGCTTGTAGTATCTAAAGAAGAACCTTATTTGTTCTTTAGCAGTAATTACTAGATACTTCTACTCTTCTATGTTAATAATATACTAGTAATATACTACTCTACTTAGATCTTAGAAGCTAAGTATATTGTAGATATAATTACAGCAGCTTATATAATTAAAGAGCGTAGTTTAGTATAATAGTTTCTTAATATTAGAGTACTTAGAAACTAGGAACAGAGGACAATAACGCTTGTTTATAATAAGTATATTAATAAAATTGCTAAGAAGTTTAACCTTAATAAAACTAGACTCTTCTTATATACTCTACTCTCTACTATAGATCTAGTAAAAAGCACTAGAGAAGCTACTAGGTAGGAGATTAAGAGCTATTAGGAAAGAGTTAGATTAGTGCTATACACTGCAATTATACTACAGCTAGATATAGCGTTTGCAGCAGCTAAACTATCTCTATACCTTACTAACTCTAGTAAAGAGCACTTTAAAGCAGTACACTAGATAATTGTCTACTTATACTAGACTAGGTATTAGTTAATCTAATACAGCAGGCATAGTAGAGCTAAGCTGCTTATTTGCAGTAATGTATTATTTGCTAATAACGCTAAAACATAGTAATCTTCCTATAGTTACCTTATTATGCTCTTTAGTAGGCTAATAGTATAGAAAGCGTCCTAGCAAGCTACTATTACTACCTCTACTACTAAGGCAGAGCTCTTAGTACTTAAGTATGTTGCTAAGAAGACTATAGCGCTTAAACAGCTATTTAATAAGCTTACACTAATCCTAGAAGTTGCCTAAACAATCTTCTGTAACAACTAGCAAACAATTAAGCTAGTAGTTAGAGAGAATAAGCATATAATAACACAGCTGCGCTATATAAATATACAAAATATATAGTTATAATAGGAGTATACTGCAGGTACGTTTAAAGTACTTTACCTCCCTACTAATAGTATACTAGTAGATAGATTAATAAAAAATCTATTAAGGCAACAGTTTAAGAGATTTAGAGACTAGCTTAATCTTAAGGATATAATTATAGCAGTTATAGAAGAGTAATGCATAGGTATATATATAGATTAGAAGAGAGAATAGAGTATTATTAAAGAGCAAAGCTCTATAGCCTTAGGCCTAATCTAAACAGAGAGGAGTTTACTAACAAACTTATTAATAAGACTATTAATAAGCTTAACAGCTTACTTCTTATAGCGCTTACCTAGAGTGCAGACCTTAGCCTTAGCAGCAGTAGCGTTAGTGTTATTGTTAGTAGTAGGAGTAGTAAGTATAGGCGCAGGCTGCTTAGGGGAGAAGGAGGGCAGTAGAGGAGGGCTATAGGCAGTAACTACAACCTTAGTAACTACTAATACTATATAGAACTTAGTTCTTAATTTCTTAAGAGCTAAGTCTGTAGCTAGTAGATAATTGCGCTGTATAGCTGCTAGGAGCTTACAGGCCTTAGAGAGGGTAAGTAGAGAGCTATATATATTAGTAAGCAATTAATAGATAAAAGAGAGAGAAGATTATCTTACTAGAGATTACAGTTATACCTAGAGGCGCAACGCTAGCAGCAGAAGCTGCTACCTAAGTAATTATAGCACTTACTGTTTAAATAACTAGCTAAGACACTATTAATACACTCTAGGCATAACTTCTTACGCTAGGTTGTTTTAGCACTATAGGTGCTAGAGACAGGAGTAGAAGGCAGAGACAACATCTACTCTTCTTTATTACTAGGCGTGTAAGGCAGTAAGGGTAAGTATAAGAGCAGGAGTAGGGTAGAGCACAAGCATAAGCGCAAGCAAGGCAGCATAGAAGAGAAGAAGCACAGCAGCAGTGCTAATAATAACAATAACAACAGCAGAGGCAGCAGAGATAGCTAGTAGGGTAGTAAGCTTAGGAGAGAAGCTAGTAGTAAGCTTATAGAGCTTAAGAGTAAAGTAATAGTAAGTAAGGCAGAGCGCGCGCAGGAAGATTAGGTAGTAGATATAGCAGCAGTGTGCGCCTTCTACGCAGCAGAACATTACTATAGGTATTAGCATTTAAGCAACAGATATAGGTGTAGATTAATTAGAAAAGTACTAACCTTAACTATAGTGCAGAGTTATACTAAAACAGAAGGTAGGACAAGTAACAGATTAGTGTTGTAGAAGGCTTACTTACTAATTTCTTAGTATATATAATATACGCCTTAATAAAAACTAGTATAAGCTCCTAAATAGGCAAGTCTTACGTGCTTAACTTACCTAGGGGGTATATTACAACGTTACTAAACGCTAGATCTACCTACTAGAAGCTTAGCTTACCTAGACCTACTCTATCTAAGGTTAGGCTAACTTACTAATAGATTTAAATCTCTTCTTACTTATACTACGTATGCAACGCGTTAATTGCCTATATTAGGTATACTAAGCAATTAACTAATAGGAGCATAGGACGCTTAATAAGCATATAAATAGTAACCTAAGTAGACACCTATATATAAATTAATAATCTATCTCCTACTTATTCCTAAGCTAGTTATCTAAACAATATATAGTTATATTTTGTCTCTAACAACTTAAAGCTTCTAGTTATTAACTAGTTACTTATAGATAGTTTTCCCTCTATTTAGTATATATAGGTGTTAATTTTTAGAAAGTAAAAGTAAGAGTAAGGTTTTATAAGTAACTGCGTAGTTCTGTTATTATATAACGCCTAATTATTAAGAGAAATTAAGTATTACTTTTACTTTTACTAGGCTTAGAGTATTTTATATAAACTATTAACTTCTTTAAGTTCTCTATTTCTTTAGCTATCTTATTAAATATAACTGTATATATACTTAAATTTAGCTTTAATTAACTTCTATACTCTCTAGTTACTTACTAGCAATTCTTCTCTTATCTAATTACCCTCTAGCTACTTATTAGTAGCTTTAATTTGTTTTCTTTTTAGTTGTAGTAGCTCTAAGGCTCTATTAGTAAGCTTTAGTAGTTATTATTACTAGATAGTATCTAAATTAAGCTTCTTCTAGTTCTACTATCTGCTCTTTTAAACCTTTAGCTAATATAGTATAGAAATAATCTAAATTAAAGTATATTATATACACTACTACTACTAATACTTACAACTATACCTAGCGCGCTCTTACTACTACTACTACTACTACTACTACTACTACTACTACTACTACTACTACTACTACTACTACTACTACTACTACTACCTTTATATAAGGAGCTAACCCCTATAAGAATTTGCTAGTAAAATACAAGATAGATTTAATAGAGGATAACCTCTAAGATAGAGGTTACAGAGTTTTTATAACTCTGTTTTAGACACGTTAGCTTTATAGCAGAGCTCTAGTCTATACTAGAAAGTATAAGCTAGAGTAGTACTAAAGCAGTATAAACTAAGAAGCTAGCACCTAGGCCTAGCCTATTATAGTACCTCTCTACATATTCTTTATTTATTAGCGTGCGCCTTAGTTAAAATAACTTTATTACCTACTCTCTACTTTCTATATTCTCTGTTAAACTAAGATTTAAGTCTGTATACCTTTTTCTTATAATTCTACTACTATTTAATTGTTTAACTGCTCTTTGTTACTTAATTTTAATAATAGTGCTTTCTAGATTACTAACTGCGTTGTGTTCTTCTAATAAGAAAGTATAAGGTAAGTAAGTAAGTTACTCTATTCTTACTTATAGTTTGCTTATTTACTAACTCTTTTACCTTAACTAGGCCTATAGCGCTGCTGCTGCAAATCCTACCTCTTCTAACACGTACTTAGCTAAGAAAGTAAGGCTTATAATAGAAGATATTAAGCTTAAGAATAAGAAGATTAAAAAAGCCTTTAATAATGTTCTAGCTAATAACTAAACTAGAGTTTTAGGTAAGTAGTCTCTATATACCTAACACGCTAGCAGCTCTAAAGATTTTAAGGTCTGTATTAACTATTTATTATCTAGGTAGGTCTATACCTTTACTACTAGTAGCTGCTTAACTAGCTACACTTTCTATATTCTTAGCTACTCTTACTACTATAAGGTAAGTTCCTACTTCTTATTTTTTAGTATTCTCTTTCTTAGCTAACTATCTACTAGGCCTTATATAAGACTTAGAAGACTCTAAATAAGTACTATATATTCTTATAGTTTACTAAAAGCAACTCTATAAAGCTTCTAAATATTATTAAGCTTATTTAGGCAGACCTTAAGAAGTGCAAGAACCTTCTATATTATACTAACTTTATATTCTAGCCTAATACCTACTTAGCTGCTACTAGTTATAAGACTAAATAGTCTAAGTACAAGGCTAAGGTTAATAAGATTAAGGCTTATCTCTTTACTGCTATAGTCCTTATAGAGTGCACTACTATTACTACTAAGAAGGTAGTAGTCTAGATTAAGACTCTAGTAAGTTCTTTCCCTCTTTCCTTATCTGTTTTCTAGAGTACTTACTAATTCCTTACTTAATATAGCTTACTATTAACTTAATACTACTTACATACTTTACCTACTTTAAGGCTAACCTCTGTATATATCTTAAGATCTCTTCTACTACTAGATATAAGAACTTTATCTAAATACTTATCAAGAATGTTACTAATACTGCTGTAGGTAATAAGGATAATAGTAGTAGCAGAGGTTCTACTAAGAGTAGTGCTTAGGTCTTCTCTTATCTGCAGTATTTAGAATTTTCTAGCTAGATAATACCTAGGCTTATAGCTCTTTTTCTTTATAATAATATAGCTTCTATTTAGAGCAGTCTATCCTCTAGAATAGACTAATATAACAAATAATCTCTCTAACAAACTAGTACTGTTTCTCTTTACTTATACCTGTTTCTTCCTTCTACTTCTCTTCTCTTTTCTCTCTATTAGAAGTAAGAGGGTTAGTTATCCTCTTTTAGAGATTCTAACTAGAATCCTAAAGGTAAGTTCCTATTCCTATCTCTCCTATCTCTTATTATAGACAGCTATCTGTCTAAGGCTTCTAGGTCCTTATAAATATCTTCTCTTTCCTATATTTTACTAGCGTAGCCTTCCTATTATACTAGGTATTTACGTTGCCTACCTCCTCTTCTCGATTATTATTCTCTATAGATAGAATTTACTTTCTATTCTTTAGAGGATATACTATTATTATTAGTAATAACTAGAGGACTAGGCTAAGAGTTATTGTTTAATTATCTGTAAACAAGATTCTGTAGGTACAACTTAAGCTAGTTAATATAGAAGATAGAGTAGACTTTACTATTAACATCTAGTTTAATATTATATAGAGAGATAACTTCTATAACTATAAACTTCTAGTTCTTCTAATCTAGTTTTCTGCTTACTTAACTGCTTAAGAACTAGTTTCCTAGCTTTAGCTAGACTTTATCTTTAACCTTTAGTAGATAGGCTTCCTTTTAGTATGTATTAGCGTAATATTCTTATATCTACTAAGCCTCTACTTTCTAGGCTTTAATAAAGTTAATTATTTTAGTAAACTTCTATACTATACTTACTACAGCTCTTATAGGTTTCTTTATATATTAGTGTAATAACTCTACTATTAAGTCTAGGTCTATCTAGACTAGGTCTATATTATAACTATACTAGAGGAAGAAAGAGCTAAAGCTAGTAGATAAGGCTACTTATTCTTTAATTGTAATCTAGGCTATAGGCACCTAAGCAGACTAATTATCCTAGGCCTAGTTAATATAGGCTCTTAAGTATACTTCTACTATAGAGTTTATATATTTAATACTCTTATTAGTTTATAGGTAGAAGGCTGTAGAAAGCCTTTATATAATTTTTAGAAGTTAACACATTACCTGCTAGAAGTTACTAAGAAGTTGTGTTTCTTAATTAGAGATAATTATGTTAAGTAACTAATAGTAAGCTACTATATTAGACATAAATGCATAGGTAACTATCTTTACTAATAGGTCTAGTAGAGAGATTAAGATAATGTTTTTAAAAAGTCTATTAGTAATAACTATAAGGTTATAGTTATTGTCACTTTTAGGTAGGTCTGTTATAAAGTCTATAGAGATTTCCTTCTAAATCCTATTAAGTAAGAATAGAGGTTTAAGGAGTCTTTACTTTAGTTCTCTCTATAGCTTTGTTCTTTTATAGATATTATAGTTCTCTATATACTGTTGTAAAGTAGTTAACATCTCTAGCTAGAAGTAGGATTAAGAGAGGATTGCATATATATTTTCTTATCCTAGATAGCCTATAATTAGAGAATAGTAGACATTGTTAATAATCCTAGTCCTAAGAGTATTAGAGTTTAGAACCTATACTCTTCTATAGTAACGTAGTTAGTCTTTGTTATTTATAAAACACTTAAAGAGAGAGACCTTAAGGTTAAGCTATATAGGAAACTTTAGGTACCTAAAGAAATAGAGGACTTAGTAAGTTAGTAAGTCTTGTTATTCTTAGGAGTTTTTTTAAAGTGTTTTAAATTCTTTAATACTGTTATATAGTTCTAAGTTTCTAGCTAAAGGTATATCTGCATGCGCTTAGTCTAGTTTCTTATATAGTTCTTTATTTTAAGGTGCTATAGAGAGAAGTTAGTCTGCCCTAAATAGTTCTAAGAAGAAAACCTATATATTATTAGCAGAGTTGTCTTCTAGGCTAGTCCTTACTACTTATATAAATAGTTTTAATAGTTAAAACTACTTAGTCTTAGTCTTCTTATCTCCTAAAGATAGAAGAATGTCCTCTTCCTTTCTAAAGAGTGCATCTACTTAGTTATTAACCTTACTAGGCCTGTAGGTAAAGGTAAGGTAGAATTAGCTAAGAAGGCTTAACTATTAGATATATCTTTCTAATAGAAGTTAGGCTTTATAGAAGTACTCTAAGTTCTTGTAATTAGTAATAACTATAAGTTCTTTTACTTGTTTTAGCTCTATACTTTATTTCTAGAGGTATTTAACTACTACTAGTATTTCCTTATTATAAATAGTGAAGTTTACTTCTACTTTAGAGTTCTTAGCTAAGAAGTATACTACTATATAGAGTACCTGATCTTTTCTATATTGAGATAGTACTTCTTCTATTACTTATCCTAACATATTACACTCTAGTACTATCTCTAGATCTAGGTTAAAGATTATAAGTACTAGTTCTCTAGTAAATACAGCTTTTATAGTATTTAAGGTATACTACTAGGGTTTCTTCTACTTAAAGGTTATGTTCTTTCCTGTTAAGTGTGTAAGAGGCTCTTCTATACTAGAAAACTAGTTAATAAACTATTAATAGAAGTTTGCAAACCCTAGAAAGCTCTAGATTTCTTTTACTATCTTTAGAGGTTTTTATAACTTTATAGCAGTAACCTTTACAGTGTCTATCTAGATACTCTTACTAGCTTTAATAATAAATTCTAAATACTTAGTACTCTTAACAGAGAACTTACAACTTCCTATATTAAGGTATTGTAAGGAGCTAACCTCTAAGGGAATTTGCTAGTAAAATACAAGATAGATTTAATAGAGAGCAACCTCTAGAACAGAGGTTATAGAGTTTTTATAACTCTATTTTAGATATATTCGCTCTGTAGCAGAGCTTTAGTCTATACTAAGAAGCGTAAGCTAGAGTAATACTTAGGCAGTGTACACTAAGGAGCTAGTACCTAGGCCTAGCCTATTATAGTACCCTCCTACTTATTCTTTGTTTATTAGCGCGCGCCTTAGTTAAAACAACTCTATTACCTACTTTCTACTTTCTATATTCTCTGTTATACTATGTTTTAAGTCTATACGCCTTCCTCTTATAATCTTACTACTACCTAATTACTTAGTTACTCTACTCTGCTTAATTTTAATAATAGCACCTTCTAGATTACTAACTGTATTGCATTTACTCTACAAGAAGGTACTAGGTAAGTAAGTAAGTTACTCTATCCCTACCTAATATGCCTATTTACTAACTCTTTTACCTTACTTAGGCCTACAGCGCTGCTTCTGCAGATCTTACCTCTTTTACTACTTACTTAACTAAGAGAGTAAGGCTTATAGTAGAAGATATTAAGCTAGATAATAAGAAGATTAAGAAAGCCTTTAACAATGTTCCTACTAATAATTAGGCTAGAGTTCTAGGTAAGTAGTCCTTATATACCTAATGTACTAGTAGCTTTATAGATTCTAAGGTCTGCGTTAGCTGTATATTATCTAGACAGGTCTATACCTTTACTACTAGTAGTTACTTAACTAGCTGTGCTCTTTATATTCTTAGCTATTCTTACTGCTATAAGATAAGTTTCTACTTCTTATTTCTTAGTATTCTCTTTCCTAGCTAACTGTCTGCTAGGCCCTAAATAAGATATAGAAGACTCTAAATAAGTACTATGTATTCTTATAGTTTACTAAAAGTAACTCTATAAAGCTCTTATAAGTTATTAAGCCTATTTAGGTAGACTTTAAGAAGTGTAAAAACTTTCTATATTACACTAACTTTATATTCTAGCCTAACACCTGCTTACCTACTACTAGTTATAAGACTTAGTAGTTTAAGTATAAAGCTAAAGTTAATAAGATTAAGGCTTATCTCTTTGCTGCTATAGTCCTTATAGAGCGCACTACTATTGCTGCTAAGAAGGTAGTTATCTAGATTAAGACTCTAGTAAGTTATTTCCCTCTTTTCTTACCTGTTTTCTAGAGTATTTACTAATTCCTTACTTAATATAGCTTACTGTTAACTTAATACTGCTTATATACTTTACTTACTTTAAGGCTAACCTTTATATATATCTTAAGATCCTTCTTACTACTAGATATAAGGACTTTGTCTAAATGCTTATTAAGAACGTTACTAATACTACTGCAGGTAACAAGGATAATAGTAGTAGTAGAGGTTCTGCTAAAGGCAGTGCTTAGGTCTTGTCTTGTCTACAGCGTTTAGGATTTTCTTAGCTAGATAATACCTAGGCTTCTAGCTCTTTTCCTTTATAATAATATAGTCCCCCTCTAGAGCAGCTTATTCTTTAGGATAGACTAATATAATAAATAATCTCTCTAACTAACTAGTGCTCCTCCTCTTACCTATGCTTATATCTACTTCCTGCTCCTCTCTTTCTTCCTCTATTAGGAGTAAGAAAGTTAGTTATACTCCTCTAAGGATTCTAATTAGAAGCCTAGAGGCAAGTTCCTATTTCTATCTCTCTTGTCCTTTATTACAGACAGCTATCTATCTAGGGCTTCTAGGTTCTTATAAACATCCTCCCTTTCCTATATTTTACTAACATAGCCTTTCTATTGTACTAGGTATTTATGTCTCTTACTTCTTCTTTTAGATTGTCTTTCTCTATAAATAGAGTTAACTTTCTATTCTTTAAAGGATGTACTATTGTTGTTAGTAATAACTAGGAGGCTAGGCTAGAGGTTGTTGTTTAATTATCTGTAAAGAGAGTCCTATAGGCATAACTTAAGCTAGTTAAGATAGAAAATAAGATAGACTTTACTATTAATATCTAGTTTAACATTATATAGGGAGATAACTTCTATAACTATAAACTTTTAGTTCTTTTAGTCTAGTTTCCTGCTTGCTTAGCTGTTTAAGAACTAGTTTCCTAGCTTTAGCTAGACTTTATCTCTAACTTTTAGCTAGAGGGCTTCTCTTTAGTATGTATTAGCTTACTGTTCTTATATCTACTAAGCCTCTGCTATCTAGGCTTTAACAAAGTTAATTGTTTTAGTAAACTTCTATACTATACTTACTATAGCTCTAGTAGGTTCTCTTATGTATTAGTACAATAACTCTACTATTAAGTCTAGGTCTATCTAGACTAGATCTATATTATAACTGTGCTAGAGGAAGAAAGGGCTAAACTCTGTAGATATAGCTACCTATTCTTTAATTATAATCTAGGCTATAGGTACCTAAGTAGACTAATTATCCTAAGCCTAGTTAATATAGGCTCTTAAGTAGGCTTCTACTATAGAGTTTATATATTTAGTTCTTCTGTCTATTTAGGGGTAAAAGGCTGTAGAGAGTCTCTATGTAATTTTTAGTAGTTAGTATATTATCTACTAGAAGTTACTAAGGAACTATATCTCTTAATTAGAGATAATTACATTAGGCAACTAGTAATAGGCTACTACATTAGATATAAAAGTATAAGTAACTGTCTTTACTAACAGGTCTAGTAGAGGGACTAGAATAATGTTCTTAGAAAGTCTGTCTGTAATAACTATAAGGTTATAGTTACTCTTACTCTTAGGTAGGTCTGTTATAAAGTCTATAGAGATTTCCTTCTAAATTCTATTAGGTAAAGAGAGGAGTTTAAGGAGTCTCTGCTTTAGTTCCTTTTATAGCTTTGTTTTTTTATAGATATTACAGTTCTCTATGTACTATTATAAAGCAGTTAACATCTCTAGCTAGAAGTAGGCTTAGGAGAGAATTGTATACATATTTCTCTGTTCTAGATAGCCTGTAATTAGAGAATAATAAGCGTTATTAATAATCTTAGTCCTAAGAGTATTAGAGTTAAAAACCTATACTCTTCTATAGTAGTATAGTTAGTCTCTATTATCTATAGAGTACTTAGAGAGAGAAACTTTAAAGTTAAGCTGTATAGAAAACTTCTAGGCTCTTAAAGAGATAGAAGACTTAGTAAGCTAGTAAGTCTTATTATTCTTAGTAGTGTTTTTCTAAAGTGTTTTAAATTCTTTAATACTGTTATATAGTTCTAAGTTTCTAGCTAGAAGTGTCTCTTTACGCGTTTATTCTAGTTTTTTATAGTAGTTCTTCTATAGCTCTTTGTTTAGAGGGGTTCTAAGGAGGAGTTAGTCTGCTCTACGTAGTTCTAAAGAGAAAATCTATATATTATTAGTAGAGTTGTCTTCTAGGCTAGTCTTTACTACTTGTGTAGATAGTTTTAATAGTTAAAACTATTTAGTCTTAGTTCTCTTGTCTCCTGTAGATAGAGAGACGTCTTCCTCTTTCCTTAAAAGTGTATTTACTTAGTTATTAACCTTACTAGGTCTATAAGCAAAGGTAAGGTTAAACTAGCTAAAGAGGCTAGACTAACAAACATGTCTTTTAGAAAGGAGTTAGGCCTTATAGAAGTACTCTAAATTTTTGTAATTAGTAATAACTGTAATTTCTTTTACTTATTTTAGCTCTGTACTTTATTCTTAGAGGCATTTAATTACTATAAGTATTTCCTTATTATAAATAGTATAGTTTACTTCTACCTTAGAATTCTTAGCTAAGAAGTATACTACTGTATAGAGTACCTTATCTTTTCTATATTATAATAGTACTTCTCCTATTGCTTATCCTAACGTGTTATACTCTAGTACTATCTCTAGGTCTAGGTTAAAGTTTGTAAGTGCTAGTTCTTTAGTAAATATAGCTTTTATAGCATTAAAGGTATACTACTAGAGTTCCCTCTACTTAAAGGTTATGTTCTTTCCTGTTAAGCGTGTAAGAGGTTCTGCTATACTAGAAAACTAGTTAATAAACTATTAATAGAAGTTTGCAAACTCTAGAAAGCTCTAGATTCCTTTTACTATCTTTAGAGGTTCTTATAACTTTATAGCAGTAACCTTTACAGAGTCTATCTAGATACTCTTACTAGCCTTAATAATAAATCCTAAATACTTAGTGCTCTTAACAGAAAACTTGCTTTTATCTATATTAAGGTATAACTCTATAGCTTCTAGCTTCTAGACAATTTTCTTAACCTTAGCCTTATGCTCCTCTTAGGTGCTGCTAGAGTAGATTAACACATTGTCTACGTAGGCAGAGCACTATTTATCTAAGTACTCCCTTAAGACCTAGTTAATATACTGCTAGAATGTACTTAGAGCGTTAGCTAACCTAAATAGTGTTACTAGCTACTTATAGAGTCTAAATCTTGTCTAAAAAGCTGTCTTCTATTTATCTCTCTTAGCAATTCTAATCTTATAGAAGGCTTAGATAACGTCTACCTTAGTAAACTATATTACTTTTAAGATCTGTAAGAGAGTCTTATAGATTAGAGGTAGTAGATACTAGTCCTTCTTAGTAATTGCATTTAGTGCCTAATAATTAACACAGAACTAGAGACCCCTACTAGGTTTCTTAATAAACAGCACTAAGGCAGAAGTACTAGACTTGCTAACTTAGATAAAGCTCTTATCTAAGTAGCTAGTAAGTTACTATTAGAGCACTAGGAGCTCCTTACAGAATATATTGTATAGTAGCCTCTATAGTACTGTTATAGGTTTTCTATCTTATTTAATTAGCTTAATAGTATAATCTATATTAGGTCTATAGTAAGGTGCTAGCTTATCTGCTTTCTTCTTTATAAACGTTCTAAACTTATCTTTTAGAAACTCTAGAAGAAGGTCTTAGAGATCTGTTAGCTTCTTCTTCTTTAGAGCCTTCTAGATATCTGCTATTAATATAGTAAACTGTTCTATGTTCTACTCTATTTTAGACCTCTTCCTTAGTGCCTAATACAGCTCTAGGCTAATAGGCTTAGGCAGTTAGTTAGAATAGGCACCTTCTCTGCTTCTAATCTATATCTGTAAACAGTAGATAAATAACAATTTCTTAGCTAGTGCTATAGTAACTTTGTTCTTATCTATCTATAGTCTCCCTAGGATAAGGTTGTACTCTCTTTCTCTATCTAGCATATATGCCTAGAAGGTCTCTCTGTAGCTATCTATGTTAATCTTTATTCTTATAACATTAGCTACTTAAGTTACTTTTCTAGCTGTGCCTAATACCTTATGTCTATATATAGGAGTATATTAGAAGTTGTTTTATAATATAAACTTAGAGAAGACTATACTATATATTAAACACCTAGTATTAATTAATATATATGCTATAGTGTTGTCTTAAACTATTACATGCAGTAATATAGGCTTACTATCTAGCTACTGCTAGTAGAACTTCTAGAATAGTTCTCTTTTTTTTATAACTTCTTTTCTCTACTCCTGTTTACGCCTTTAAATAGAAGTTTCTAGTTTTCTAAACCTTTGTTAGTAGAATTATTAGTTTTAGAAACCTTAGCAATTGCACTCTAAACCTAGACTTTCTCTAGTTTCTTAGCTAGGGCTAGATTGCATCTGCTTACGTAGTAACTATTCTTTCTATATCTTAGACAGATATTAGCAGCTCTCTGCTAGTTTATAACTTTCTAAGTCTGCTACTCTGCTTATAGTTAGTTGTTAGACTTAATCTTCCTAGAGTAGACCCTAGTAGGTTCTTAGTCTATACTATCTAGGTTTATTCTGCATGTATGTTGTCTAAAGGTGCTGTTTATTAGTACTTTAGCCCTATAGAGGTTAACCTCTACTGCTAAGACTCTAGCTATAAGGCTTTAGAGGTTCTAGTTATCTAGAATATCTACTAACACTATTTTATCCTAAAGGTCTAGTTAGAGTATAGATATATACCTAGTCTTAAGGTTCTTTATATTGTCCCCTTTAGTAGTATTATAGGCTAGCTAGATAAACTCTGTATTAAAAGACTTAACGCTCTAGTTGCTTTTCTTTATAGTAATAGTTTAGAGTCTCTACTAGAAGTGCTCTTTAAGCAGTAAGTCTTTATACTATTTATCTAGAAAGTCCTAGAACTAGGCAGTTATACCTATTAGGTTACAGTTCTTCTATAATAACCTAACCTATATAGCCTATTCTTCTAGCCTATTAAACATATAGGCAACTCTTAGAACAGCCTTCTAGTCCTCTATAGACCTTAGCTTATTCTTTATCTAAGACTTAAACATCTAGTACACTTATTAGTTGCTACTAAACTTGCCTATATTAGGTAACTTTATAGTCTTGCTTAGTCTGTTATTAATTATTTGTATAGAAGTAGAGGGTATTACACTATAGTTTAGTAATCCTACTAATGCAACATAGGCTTAGACCTAGGCTTTAACTAGCCTTTATATAGTTTTACTTATATCTTCTTATTATAGGTTCTAGTTAGAGTCTGTTATAGAGTAGGCCTTATTGTTAGTAATAGCTACTGCAGCCTTAGGTAGGGTTACCTATAATAGGTAGATAGTTAGGCGTTCTAGTACGTAAGCTAGAAGCTCCTCCTGCTATACTTTAGGTACTAACATAGTAGTAAGGTTCTAGAGTTTAGTTCTAACGTCTAATTAATTGTTATTACTAGTACACAGCTTAATACTATACTCCCCTAGACACCTAGCAGTGTTATTAAACAACTTACTTATTAATCCTTGTTTAGTAATTAAATCTAATTATAAGGAGCTAACCTCTAAGGGAATTTGCTAGTAAAATACAAGATAGATTTAATAGAGGTTAACCTCTAGAACAGAGGTTGCAGAGTTTTTATAACTCTGTTTTAAACACGTTAGCTCTATAGCAGAGCTGTAGTCTATACTAAGAAGCATAAGCTAGAGTAATACTAAGGCAGTGTACGCTAAGGAGCTAGCAACTAGGCCTAGCCTGTTACATTCTAGATTAGGGAAGAAAGTAGTCTATCTTCTTATTTCTCCTCTACTTTCTTTATAGGTATTATATAAGGTGTTTCTACTATAGGTTGTTAGAGTGTAGTTTAACTATAGGTAGATTAAGTAGGTAGAGGCATGTTAGCAGACGTAGAGAACTTAGTATTAGATAATTTAGATTCTTACTACTATGCTGCTAGTATAGGTACTAGTGCTAGTAAAGAAGTTAGAGTAGGTGTGTTTAAGCCTATTATAGGTAGCCTAGGTACTCTATAGTATAATCTACTAGCGTTAGAAGTCTCTAGATTAACAATTTCCTATATATTACGTAGCTTAGCGTGCTAAGTAAACTAGATGTACTAGTTAGGCTAGTTAGCACGTAACTTAAGTTAGTAGAGTCTAGTTAAGATGCCTAAGAGAACTTACACGTTATAGCTAATAAGCTTAGCTATTATAGGTAGGTCTTAGAGTTTAAGAGAAAAGATAGGTAAATAATTAGAGTAGATAAGCTTAGTCTTACTAGCTCTTCTAAGTGCGTAGAAAGATCTAATACTTTAGAAAGCTAGGCTTATAGCTATAACAAGCTAGTAAGAGGTAACTTAGTTAATTAATTGTATTTAATTAGTGTCTATCTGCTTTGTATATATAAAGCCTACTTATATATAAAGGAAATTTAGAGATAATATAATCTTACTAAATTAAGTTTGTAGGTAGTTATAGATCTGCTTATTTTATAAGTGCTAAATATCTAAGTAACTAGCAGTTAGCCTATATGCTCTATCCTGCGTAATAGTAAGGCTATAAAGTTACATAATATAGAGAAGTTTAGTAGCAACTAATAAGCGTACTAGATATTTAAGTCTAAAATAAAAGATAAGGTAAGGTCTATAGGGGACTAAGAAGCTGTCCTAGAAGTTGCCTATATGTTTAATAGGCTAGAAGGATAAGCTGTATAGGTTAGTTTATTATAGAAGAACTATTACCTAATAGGTACAACTACCTAGTTCTAAGACGTTCTAGATAAGTAGTATAAAGACTTGCTATTTAAGAAGTGCTCTTAGCAGAAACTCTAAACTATTACTATAAAGAAAAGTAACTAGAGTGTTAAGTCTTTTAATACAGAGTTTATCTAGCTAGCCTATAACACTGCTAAAGAGGATAATATAAAAAACCTTATAACTAGGTATATATTTATACTCTAACTAGACTTCTAGGACAAGATAGTATTAGTAGATATTCTAGATAACTAGGACCTCTAAAGCCTTATAGCTAGGGTCTTAGCAGTAGAAGTTAACCTCTATAGGTCTAAAGCACTAATAAATAGTACCTTTAAACAATATACATGCAGAACAAACCTAGATAGTATAGACTAGGAACCTACTAAAGTCTATACTAGGAAGATTAAGTCTAATAACTAACTATAAGCAGAGTAGTAGACTTAGGAAGTTATAAACTAGTAAAGAGCTACTAACGTCTATCTAATATATAGAAAGAAGAGTTACTATATAAGTAGATATAATCTAGCTCTAGCTAAAAGACTAAAGAAGGTCTAGATTTAGAGTATAATTACTAAGGTTTCTAAAACTAATAATTTAACTAACAAAGGTTTAGAAAACTAGAAACTCCTGTTTAAAGGTGTAAACAGGAGTTAGAAAGAGAAGTTATAAAGAGAAGAGAACTATTCTAGAAGTTCTACTAGTAGTAGCTGTAAACTTTGTAAAGAAAGTAGGAGGGAAATAGGAGGACAGACTACTTTCTTCCCTAATCTAGAAGACCTAGACTAACTAGACTAGGTAATTCTAAAATAGGAAGCGTATAGCCTAAAGAGGCAAGAG
>SATZ01000575.1:0-21625 GCA_004335205.1 Ascochyta viciae-villosae | reverse complement strand
CCACCACCACCACCCACCGTTTGCTGATTGTTTCAGGTTCGCAAGATCCGCTGCGATGGCCGTCCTGAAGGCTGCACGCCCTGCGAGCAGAACCGCACCCAATGCCGCACCACCGACCGCATCACCGGCAAGGCCACCGTCCGCGGCCATGCAGAAGCCATGGAGAGCGAGAACGCATACCTGCGCGCCCACCTCGCTGACCTGCAGGCACAGCTGAAGGAAATGGGCGTCGAGCCGCGTCCACCGCCCAACTACGCCAACATGCCATGGCCGCCATCCGCTCCAGCTGGCGACGCTCCCGACTGGGCGCACGCACAACGCCGGCCAAGCGCATCCCCTTTGCCTGGCTATGCACCCGCTGGCGACAGGACCGATTCTCGTTTGCTGCCGCAGTTCAAGTACGGTTCCGTTGGCGACAACTACCTTGGTGTGGCGTCCGGAGACTCCCTGCTCAGCCACATAAGAGGTACTTCGCTCTCCGTCTTCGGCACCGAAATCGACATCACAGACTTTGTCGAGGAGGGCAATGAGTATGAAAACTCGCCCTTCTCCTACCAGACACTGGTGAGGATCTGTGTCGGTGGCCAGCTTGTCGAGCCTGCGCCACTACCACCATACGAGGCGCTCAAGGAATGGGCGACATGGTACCTGCGCTCGCTGAATCCCTACACCATGCTTGTCCACAAGCCAGCCTTCATGGACCTGATATGGAGATTCGGCAAAGACCCCAACTTCACACCCACCCCGCCTGAGACAGTCATGGTCCACATGATGCTCGCCACCATCAAGTACCAGATAGCAGCGCGCAACAGCCAGCAAAGCTCGCTCATGGACGAGTCGCACGTGCACTACCAGTATGCTTGTAGTTTCTACAAACATCTCCTCTTCGGACACCACGAACTTGCAGACGTTCAGGCCCTGGCTATGATCTGTCATCACCTTCGCAACTTTCCCAAACCCGGCGCTGCGTGGATCATGACGTCTCTCACCTACCTCCTCGCGCTGGAACTCGGTCTGCATCGATCGGTGAAGAACTGGTCGGACGTAGCATCGAAACTCAGCGAGCTGGAAATCGAGATGAGGAAGCGCATCTTCTGGACCATGAATGCCTTGCAGGTAAACTTGGCTGGGAAACTGGGGAGGCCGATGCCGATTAGCAACGAAGATATTGATGTCGAGTTCCCCGAGCCCATGAACGATTGCTTACCGGGCGAGGAGGCAAAGCTGGGCTCGTTCCACCAATGCTCGTTCCAAGTTGGCATACAAATTGCAAAGTACACGGTCTGGGAGTTGGACCTTTACAAGACCATATACGCCATACGGTACACACCGCGCTCGTATGTAGAGTCGTTAAAGCGTCTCGAAGCCGGCATCCAGCAGTGGAAGGAGGAGCTGCCTTACGAGCTACGAGACCCGTCCCGTGCTTCGCAAGACGACCACATCTTTGCGCTGTATCTTGAGTACTGGTTCCAGGAGTACCAGCTTTTGCTCCATCATCCTGCAGTATGCAGGTCTGTCGATCCAATCATATTGTCTTCCAACTTGGACAAATGCATGGACGCGTCGCAGAAGATGCTGCACAATTGCACCGAGATGATGCATAAGAAGAGCCTGGATATTGTCTGGATCAATACTGTGGTATACATCGCGGCTGTCTTCACCACCTTGTTCATCTCGTCGATGCGGAAAGAGCATCTCTCGCCTGTTGATATGACGAGGCTAAAGGGTGATATGGCTACGTGGATCAACATCCTCGGCGAGTGCAGCCAACTATCAGGTGAGTTATGACAAGCAATCAAAGCTGGAGAGTGCGCTAACGTTCTGCACAGGTACAGAAGACAAGATGAAAAAAGCGATATCCAAGATTGTGGACCAAGCGTTAAACAACATCAACGAGAGCATTGTCAAACGCACTGCGACCGAGTCGTTAGCTCGAGTGGCTTTGCACACAAAGCAGCAACCCAATCCGCCACCCGCCGTATACGATGCGGGTGGCTACAATGAGCAGCAATACACCGCAAACACCACCGCTTCGACAGATCCTACGCTTTCTCAAGGATCTAGGTATCCTAACCTCACTGATGGCGGCAACATTCCTATGCCCTACAACCTTGGCACGCACATACCTGTCGGCCAGCAAAATAACGCATACGAGCAACAACCGTACATCAAAGTCGACGAAGACAGCAACATGAATTCTTCCCACGCCGCGGCTTTGACTGCTGCAGCAAGTGGCAATACGTCACAGACCGCGAACAATGCCTACGCATACACACAAACCCTTCCGCAAGTCACCAACACCCATCAACCCACATACGTCGCGAACAACTACAGCCCCCAAGACTGGCGGCAGTGGACACAAACCTACATGCAACAACAAGTAGGCCCGCCAGGCGAGTACCTAAACACAGCGACCACGCTCATGGCGCTGGGTGGACGGGACAGTGTGACCCAAGATTCTGGGCACGGGCAGGGTGGCCAAACACATGCTGATCAAGCGCATCTGGGGCATTTCCACTGGCCTGGTGTAGCGTTTCCCGGAGCAGCAAATGGGGCTCCACATCATCAATAGGGCGCGCGAGACATGGGTGGCGTTATACAGCATGGAACGGCGATATGGAAAGCCGCTGGGATTACCATTGAATACATTAATATATAATTAAGGGTTGTACAGCATCCCGTAGGGAGGTACGGCGTATGCATCCCCACGAAAACGCACGAGAACGAGCGCATGAAGGATCAGTCTAGAGAGAAGGTTTTACGGCATGGCAATGAATCAACGTACAATCACACAACCGTCGCGTGCAACAGTGAACACCCGGATGGCCCTCGGTTGATTCGCGATGCACGTCAAATCAACGATGCACTATCGCTAGCACTGAAGAGGAAGGCACGAGGAAGGCTGGGCAGGGGCGATTGCGCGAATGGAAGGCAGATAACACAAATCAAGCTTTCTGTGGAGCAACGGCTCCGTACCTTCCTTTCTGGTTACAAGCTTGATGATGCTTGAACGTTGCTGTTGGCTGGTGGTGGCGCAGGTGCAGATCCCGTCCGCGGCATAGTCGCGAGGCGAACTACTATCAGGCTCGCTGGTGGTCTGGTGCGTCTATCTGGAAGTATATATGGGCTGATGTGCTACTGTGATGTGGTTGATTGCGCTTCTCTTCTGTTTTCACAAGAGCCACCGCGTCCAGTCGAAGGCCAAGCAAGGCAAGAAGTATCGACAAGCACGTCGACTACTCATCTGATCGCCCAGAGATTTCAGACGTCTCAGCGTCCACCTTGTCAAAATGAGGGCCTCCACACTCGCCTTGGCGCTGTTCCAAAGCGCCAATGCGTTCAACGCTGCCAAGTCACGCGACTTTAACCTGCTCGCGGACATGGGTCTCAATGCCGACGGCTCGGCCATGGATGCGGTTTCTGCCGACTCCATCATCAACAGCCTGCGTGTTGGCACCTTGAAGAACGTGGCCTCAGACCTCGCAGTCAGGCAAGCTGCACCAGAGACCATCAGCGCAGAGTACGTTTCCCTGAAGCTTGATCACTTTGGCAAGAGCAAGGACACCTACAACAACCGCTTCTGGGTCGCAGAGTCCGGGTACAAAGCCGGCGGTCCTGTCTTCATATACGATGTGGGAGAGGCGGACGCTTCGGGAAGCTGGCAGTTCAGGTTGCAGAACGAGACGAGTTTCTTCAAGCAGATCGTGGATCAGTTTGGTGGTATCGGTATTGTGTGGGAGCACCGCTACTGTCAGTTCCTCACCATTTTTGACCTTTGAGTCTACGCTAATAAGCTGCACAGACGGCAACTCTACACCGGCGCCAATTAATCTGGATACTCCACCTGAGACCTTCAAGTACCTCACAACCGAGCAGTCGCTTGCCGATGTGGACCAGTTCGCTAAGCAGTTCAAGAGGAAGAACATAAACGCTACCCTGACTCCTGACAAGACTCCGTGGATCTTCATCGGTGGTTCGTACCCGGCTATGCGCGCCGCTTTCGTCCGCGACAAGTACCCCGAAACCATCTACGCCGGATACGCTTCCTCTGCGCCTGTTCAGGCGAGCGTTGACCAGTCGTTCTACTTCGAGCCTGTCTACCGCGGTATGAACAGGTACGGATTCGGCAACTGCACACAAGACATCAAGGCCGCCATCAAGTACATCGACCACACCTTTGACAACGACCGTTCTGCGGCTGCCAAGCTCAAAGAGCAGTTCCTCGGAAAGGGCGCCGCTTCGAACTCCCACGCTACTTTCGCCGATGCTCTGACCACTATCTTCTACTTGTGGCAGTCGTATGGTGTAGACGGCGGTGCTGGAAGTCTTCGCAACTTCTGCGACTACATTGAGACTGACCCCAAGACCAACACAACTGCTCCTGCCGAGGGCTGGGCGAAGTCCAAGGGCGCAAAGTCCGTGGTCGACAGGTGGGCAACATGGAAGACCTTCACACCCCTCGTCAACAGCTACCTCGAGACGGAATGCTCCGGAAAGCAGAATGCCACTGGTACCTGCGATCTGAACAAGCGTTTCACTGCCCCTGCCTCCATCAGCTGGACATGGCAGTACTGCACACAGTGGGGTTATTTCCAAGCCGCCAACCTGGGCCCCAACCAAATCGTCTCCAAGTACAACTCCCTCAAGCACCAGCGCGACATCTGCCACCGCCAGTTCCCCACCGCCCCGCGCTCGCTCTTGCCCGAGTGGCCCAACACCGACCGCACCAACAAGGTCTTCGGCGGCTGGGACATCCGCCCCAGCAACGTGTACTGGTCTGGCGGCGAATTCGACCCCTGGCGCACACTGTCTCCCCTCAGCTCTGAGGACTTCGCACCCAAAGTCAACCCCTTCACCGAAGCGCCCAAGTGCGGTGTCGAAACGAGCAAGAAGGATATCTTCGGCTACACCATGGCGAACGCGCAGCACTGTTATGATTTCAGGACGTACTTCCCCGGCGGCGCTATCAGCAGGAAGTACTTCACCGATGCCCTGGGTCAGTGGTTGAAGTGCTACAAGCCTAAGGGTGGGTATGCTGGCGGGTACAAGTGGCGTGCGTAGGCGTCCCCTCAGCGCTGAGGACTTCGCACCCAAAGTCAACGCCTTCACTGACGCGCCTACCTGCGGTGTCGAAACGAGCAAGAAGGACATCTTCGGCTACACCATGGCGAACGCGCAGCACTGTTATGATTTCAGGACGTACTTCCCCGGCAGCGCTGTTAGTAGGAAGTACTTCACCGATGCCCTGGGTCAGTGGTTGAAGTGCTATAAGCCTAAGGGTGGACATGCTGCCGGGTACAAGTGGTGTGCGTAGGGGGTTGCTATTCCTTGATTGAGGGGACTGGGGTTTACTCGTTCTAGCGTTTTGAGTAGTGGTAGTATTATTACTCATAGTCGTAATTAAGAATCATTCTTAAATCTACTTTGAAAGGCTCATCGAAACGGGAACTCAACAACAGAAATACAAGAATTCTCATCCAATGTCCACAGAGTTGGGAATCACCCCAGGCTTGACCCAGTCAGAGGAGTAGAACGCTACATTTAACAAACTAATAGGTAGTAGTATCGAGGCCCTCCAGCCGGATTGGTGCTCTGCGAGATATGAAGAGCTGGACCCAGAGTCTTTGTTTGGCTTTGTGATCATACTTGCAGGGCGCACTAACAATTACTACAATGGCTGGAGAAGTTCGAAGTGTTTTTGGGGCATTGCTCAATGCTCGGTATGGGAGATTGGAGATATTGAGTTGTTAGTGTCTATGATGTAGTGTCATTATCGTGCATCTTCAGCAGTGTTGATGGTGGTTTTCATTGAGCGAGGTAGATTACAAATCGCTAATGTAGTCGTCCATCAATCAAGTATGAAGGAAAGTTGAGTTCCACCCGGTCATAAGCGCTGCTGCCTAATCACAAGAACATGTTATTCTCGTTTTTTTTCTCACACCGACCGACACGCAGGCATGGCGAAACTTACCGATTTCTCTAATGAACTGCTGCTTGATGTCGTTTCGCACCTCGCAACAAGCAAGGCATCAGATGTCAAAGCGCTGCTCCGTCTATGCCGTACTTCACGCGCGCTTTGCAATGTCGCGCAACCAGCGCTCTACACCAGCGTTCGGATAGCAGAGTCACAACCCGATCCTTTGAAGCGTATGAAACTATTCTTGAGAACGATAATTGAATGTCCGTTCTTAGCCCAAAAGACGCAAAAACTAGCGTTAACTAACGACCGCGGTGTGCGGTACGAATGGCCCGGACTGCAACATGATGCAGTGTATATGGAACTTTCGGCCTTGATAGGGAGAAATCAGGGTGAGATCGAGCCGGAGCTTTGTGACTGTCCACTTGCGGCTTTTGTTCTGGCGAGACTGCCGAAGCTGCGGCACCTGCACTTTACCGCGCAGATTGAACAGCCACGTGCTTTGTTAAGGCACATGCATGAGATGGAGGCAGATTCGGGTTGCCTAGGTAGTCTGAAGTCGTTTTGTTTGTGAGTCTCTCTTCTTATGTGCAAAAGGAAATGGTTGGTATCCTGCATGTGTGCTCTGCTGACATGAAGGTTTTTGATCCTAGCCACAAGCAGTACGAAGATGGTCCAGTCGATATAAGCGACTACATACCTCTTATGCGATATCCTTCATTCGCAGAGTTCTCAACTAGGAGCGATATCTCAGATACTCCCTGCGGATCCTCCGAACCAACACCCTAACGCCCCTATCCGCCGAACTACTCTGGTGCATGGGGCCGTTATCCACAATGCAACAACTCCTCAACGCCTGCCCTCTTCTAACCCGATTCAAACTCATCATCCCCGACTGGCGCCGTTACAGACACATGTCCGACGTAGCCCACCACCCCCTCGTCACACCGCGCGCTCTCACAATCGCACTGCTGGAAACCCATAGACAAACCCTAGAGACGCTGTATCTGGACTTCCACCATTACTACGACCTCAGCGACCCTGAACTCCGCGAAGAGATCGACGACGCTGGATACCACTTTGACGAAGCTTACTGCATGTACCCCTTGTTCTGCGCCTTTGAGCGGCTTGCGCACTTGACTATCAAGTTTGAGAAACTCGTTCATGTACGTCATCTTCCTGCTTCGTTGAAGTCGTTAGAGTTGCAGAGTTGCAGGTTTGGGGACTTGGATGGAGAGGTCCTCCGCGACCTGGTCTGGCTGAAAGAGACGTAGTGTCTGGCGCTTGAATCTGTCACTGTGAGCGGCTGGGAAGAGACAAATGAGAGTATTGCTGCGGTAAGAGAGCTTTTGAGAGCTTTGGGTGTGCTGGTGCGAGTTTCTCTTGATGGGAGGGTGTTGATGTTGTTGGGTGTGGGGTTTGAGGTCAGGATATCGAGTCGTGAGTCTGTATTGTCTGACGCCTCTGCTCGTGGGGAAGAGGAGGAAATGCTTGCTGTATAGTAAGATAGGTGTTGTGGGATGGACGAACGGCTCATCACACGCAGTTGAACAGAGGCTGATGTTTTGTTTCTTCACTTGCTGGGTGTTAATGGGTTGGAAGGTAAGGTGTTTTGTATCTTCTTGTATTGCGTTCTCTAACTAATCCCCCAGTCTCCGATAACTCATCGCCCATGTGTTGTCATATCTACCGTATGCTTTTGCATCAGCGGTCGGGGACAGTACCCTCGACTTGTCAACGGCGGAACTCATAATATCTCCGTAGCGAGCGAGGCGGACATCAATCTACACGAGCAAAGAACATGGCACTTCTTCTTACCATTTCACACATACCTCACAGCATCATCACCAACTGTCATCCTCACGCTTACCCTAGCGGCGTTTGTTAAAGGGACGCTTCGACGGCTTGCGACCCGGCTTATTCTTAGCAGACGAAGCAGGGGCTGTGGACTTACGTGCAGACTGGTCATTACCCTTCTTCGCGCGCTTTGCGGGCGGAGCAGAATCTTCGCGCGTCGCTGAGTATCCGGACTCTGAGCTGTCTGATTCTGAAGAGGGATCGATCTCCACGACGCGCGGCTGGTCCAGGATAAGGCGTCCGCCCTTGGGGATCGTGTCGCGCTTGCGCTTGGTGATTGTGGGGGTTGCGGGCGCTGTGGTCGTGGGACGCTTGCGGATGCGAGCACGAGGTGAGGCGGGGGGCTCGAAGTCGGAGTCGGAGTCCGAGCCTGAGTCTGATGATTCTTCTGAGGATTCTTGTTCGGACTCTGAGGAGTCGTTGGGGTCTTCGGAGCCGTCGTCGTCGGAGCCTTCGTCGTTGGAGCCGTCGTCGTTGTTGTCATCGTCATCTGTCTCGGCTTCAGTGTCGTGTTGGTCAGACTCTGCCTCTGATTCAGATACCTCTGACTCTTCTGATGGTGTGGTAGACTTGGCCTTGCGGGTAGTTGAGGGACCACGGGTGTCGACCTCGGATTCTTCAGATTCTTCGGATGATTCGTCCTCTTCATCGCCTTCCGCCTCCTTCTTCTCTTCACCTGCTTGATCAGCAGCTTCATCTTGAGACGGCTCGTCAACGTCCATCTTTGACGCCGCTTTCTTGCGTTTAGCGATCTCTTCAGCACGGGCGAGTAGCCAGGAGGTGGATTTCGTACGCGTAGGGAAAAAATGCGTCCATGTGCTGTTGCCTCGGGCACGTTTGAAGACACGCGCTGAAGGCATTTCATCCGAATCAGAGCCCGTCAGATCAATCACACGCTTTCGGGGCATGACGTCAGGCTTTACGTTCGTGCCCATGCGTGATGATGTCTGCTGTGGAAGAGTTTGACCGTGATCACGACCGCGAGCGCCAGGGTTTCGCTTAGGTGCAGGTGTAGGAGATGGCGTTGGTGTGGGAGAAACCGCGTGGTCAGACTTGTTCACGACATTGTCAGCATTCGACTGACGACGTGAAAGACCTTTATTTTCGCCCTCATCAGAGTCTTCGGGTGTAGGTGCGCGACGGCGAGTGTTGGTTCGAGTGCGAGGCTTTGCAGCCGGGACAGAGCGCTTGGACTTCTGCTTGGGCTTGCGTCGAGCCGGTTCTGGGACGTCAGCCGTATTAACGACGGCGTCCTGCCCATCGTCTTCTGGGATATCTGTCTCACCCTTCGAATGATCGGTGTCCTTGCGGCGTCCTGTCTCTAGCCAATTCTGTCGCTTCAGGTTTTGAACATGCATAGTCTTTGCACCAGACATCTTCTGCTTCGGTGCGCCGACCAACGCCTCAATACCCTCGCCCTTCATCAGGTTGTCGCACAGAAACTTGGACAACTTGAGCATGTCGCAGATGGCAATGATACGCTGCTCAAACGTCAGATTCCGAGAAGCATACATCTTCTTGTGCGCGTCCTGACAGTAGATGTTCGTAGCCGACGGGCCTTCGGCGTGGAGGCGCTCAGCGATATCCAACATGTGCCAACAGACCTTCTCCATCTCTTGCACATTGTAGTAGTCGGCGTGGCGCCAGCGCTTCAGAAAAGAGAACCCGTCCTTGTTGTCCTTGCACTTGGAAGTATCTTGCATGGCCTTGAGCATCTTAACAACCCAGTGGTCACGCTCCTCGTCCGTTTGTGGAACGGTATCGTCGGGGTTTGGAGATCGCCAGTTCTTTTCTAGATAGCGTTCAGGCATTGATGCTTCAGCATCGCGAAGGCTGGTGAATGTCAAGCGGCTTTGAGGTTGTTCTGGGGTGTGAGGGCCTTGTGCAGGGTTTGATTTGCGATTGCCCGGAGCTTTGCGAGGGCGTCGAGGGCTCTGAGGCTCCTCCTGTTCAGACGGGGGAGATACAACAGTTTGCTGGACGGGAGGCGAAGAAGGAATAGCCTCTGGTGGAGTGGCATCTGCCGGCGTTGTATTTGGTGAGTCCTGGGGCAGTTCCTGCACGTGCTGGGCCGACTCCGGTTCTTGGTAGGGCTGTGAAGACTTGTGTGGCTGCTGAGGGGCTTGAAGCACCTGCTCATTCGGAGGCGACTGCTGAGGGTCTTGAAGCGACTGCTGAGGGGCTTGAAGCACCTGCTCGTTCAGAGGTGACTGCTGAGGAGCTTGAAGAGACTGCTGAGGGGCTTGAAGCGACTGCTGAGGGGCTTGAAGCGACTGCTGAGGGGCTTGAAGCGACTGCTGAGGAGCTTGAAGCAACTGCTCGTTCGGCTGAGCGTTCAAGGGCAGCTGAAACGATGCCGGCATGCTCAGTGCGAGCTGGGTTTGAGCAAACTGGAACTGTCGTAGAGCTTGCATGTACTGAGCCTGTGCGACATTCGGCTGTGGGTGATGGAGTTGAGTCTGCTGATTTGCGAATACCGGCCATTGTTGCTGCTGACCATTGCCAGGCATCTGGATTGAGTTGTTCGTGCCGATCGAACCCCACATGAAGAGATCGTTGGGTGCTGGAACAGAACCTGGCTCCATCTGCGGCTGCGTCGTGTTGTTGTCGAGGACTGCAGTGGGAGCGACGTTAGGGACCTGCATGCACGCTTGTTGAGAGAGTACCTGGGCAATGGTCAGACCACCGAATTCCACGTCACCCGCCTGTTGAGCAACAGGCTGTGGTATCGACTGATCGGGTAGCGGCTCGGGGTTCATCTGTCCGTCGCCAAAACGAATGTCTTGGAAGATGTTGTGGGAGGGGTCGAAAGATGCACTGTCGGCAGATGCAAGAGGTGGTTGTTCTGGGAAGACATCGTTCGGGCACGGGAGGGGCTCGTGAGGGGTATTGATGGCTTCACGGAGCCGACCAGCAAGTTCTTCTTCGAACAGGTCGGGTCCATTGTTGAAGAGATGGTTGTCGGCCGTGAGTGCGACATCGAGCCCATTGTTCTCGCCATAGTCGAACAGGTTGTCGAATTGGTCCATTGCGGGCGTAGCAAGAGCGCAATGAGAAGCCGAATCCTCTGGACTGTAAGGCTGGTGGAAAGTGCTCTCTGCCGAGATGTCGGATTGACTTGTTGGATGTGAGTTCAGTTCCGGGATAGGGAGAGGTCCCAAGTATGGTCAGGGGCTGCAGAGCAAAGGCTGTGAAAGAGTATATAGGAAGTCTGCGAGTACCGATACGTAGAGCATCGCTGCGGCTGGGGTGGTGCCGTGAGAGTGAATATACTTGAAGAAGGTGAAAGGGTTCATCATCTGTAATCTGCCCACAATGTTCCCTTGTTCAACCACGAGGCATGTATTCACTGTACTCTCGAACAAGGGGCCAATGCGACTCGTTCGAACATTGTGCGTATGGCGTACTCGAGAGAGTTTCACCGGTTCTCTCTTTGACGAATTGCTTATATCATTGAACACTGTACAAAGCTCAACGCAGTCGTAAGGTAGGTACTCACCGAGTCCAAACCGTACTTGCCATCCAGGGTGAGGACCGTCGCATTGCGTTGCGGGAAATGCAGGGTTGAAAAGACACGGTGTAGTTTGACCAACCCTGGGAGTCCGCTTGATTTTAATTTCCACCGCGAGCTTGAGTAAGGAAAGGTCTTCACATTCGTGCGAGAGTAGACACGATGCAAGAGGTTGGTAACTTTGACCGACTTGCAGAGCCCCTTCACATGTAGAAAGGACGTGAGCGAAGGCATTTCCGAAAGATGATCTATTGCTTGATTGCTGTATATGAGTATCCGATGCGAATGCAGAAGTGCTGTGGGTCGTTTGAGGGATATTGGAGAGATGGCTGAGCTCGTCTGTCGAGGGTAGATTACACTGCTTTAGTAATCAACACGTGACCTATCGTTGCATCTCATTGTTTATGTATATATACACAGTACACAACAATCCCATAAGCATCAAGCGAGATCTTTCATCAGGTCTCCAATCGCGTCCGCGCCGCTGCCGCCACCTTTGAGGTCCTTGTTCGTAGCCTGAATCAACACCCGCCTGTAGCTCGTTAAACTCGGCGTGCCATCATCCGTGACTTCCAGAATCAAGTGAAGTAGTTGTCCTTGCGCCACCGGCTTCCTGCTCATCAACTCAACAGCACACTTATCAGGCGATGGCAACGTGACTTGGACCTTTTTACCCTCATCGTCAACCTTCTTGATCTGCAACTCTGCAACTTCGGCGTCCACCCACCATTGGGTCGCAGTTGGTTCGCGGTAATGCCACCATTTGAACGTGAGTTTTCCGCCATCAGGATCATAGGTACCGTTGGCGTCGAGAATGACAGAGGATCCGGCTTCAGCGTCGATGCGTACAGGCGTAAGATCCTTCGTGCCATTGAGGTGGACGACGGGATGATGGTTCGCTTTGGTAAAGTCAGATTCCATGCTCCACTTAATCCTTGCTGCGAAGTCGTTCTGGAAGGCATCGCGCCAGCGCCAGATTGTGGAGTGATTCGAGGTGTGTGTTCTTCCGTCAACGCCTGTAACGCGGTCCACTGCATCGCTGTAGTGGTTGCTGTTCAAGCCTACACTGCTGACGTCTGTTCGCGCATAGCGGCCACCCCAGGATCCGTAATTGGGGCAGTCTGGAACGCCCAAGCCATTTTGGATGAGGTAGAGGAAGGTAGGTGTATCGCCTTCTGGGATGAAGAGGTAGTCAGGGTATGCACTACCGAGTGGACCGATCTGGATGTTCTCTTTGATCCAACTCTTTTCCATCTTGGAGAAGTCCGGTCCGCCCTGATCGAAGCCGTAATACTTCTCTCCCGAGATTCCCGTCCAAGCCGCCATGCCATACTGGTTCCATCCGTGTACCGAGGCAATATAGAATACATCAGGAAAGTTGTTACGAATCCAGGCACCAGTGTCGTCCTGGTCAGAAATTGCATATACACGGATGCGTGACAGGAGGCGCTGAGAGTCTTCAGGGGAGAATTCATCATCAATTTTGACCAACGCTTGAGCGAGAGTATTGGTGCCACCCCAGCAGAGGATCCATAATGGTTGCGTCGAAGGTGCGACAATTCGTTCATAGAGTAGTTGGCCTCCAGCGGAAAGTGGAATGTCTTGCCCAACGGCAGACATGCCATACGTCTAGGCATCAATTAATACCAATTGGCATATCCAACCTGGGGTTTCTTTAGACGTACCTCGGCACCTTTTCTGATCAACGCTTTGAAGTGCTCTGCGCTTGGGTAGGGCCAATCCGGATGGACGTGTTTGTTCAGATTTTCGACTGCACCCGCATACGCATCGATGATCTTCTCCATATCCTGCGGGCATACTTTCTCCTTCATCCAAGTACTTGTACATGCCACTAGTCCCTCGGTCTCGAACTGGTTAGCATACAGCAGGTAACGGCATAGCGACTCAGCATCGTCGGGTTCGTTTGAGATGTCGGACAAGATGAAGACGCGGGGCTTCTGGGGATATGTTTGGAGCTTGTTTGTCGCCATTGTGGCGTGGGAGAAGACGTGGTGTGTCAGGGAGGTGGAGGGGAGTTCAACTGGGAGAAGACAATAGGATTCGACGCCTTTTCAAGCTGTCGCACTGTTGTGAGGATCGAAGTCACACAAAAACATCCCGAAGAAGTGCCTCGCAGGTACAAAAGTGGGGCGTTGTCGCATTATCCCATGTCGACAGATGTGGAGGGGGTAGGCACGACTTGCCAACACCGGCTGCACTTGCCTCAGTTCAACGACCGGAGTTCCCGAAGCACTACACAAAGCTTCAGCACAACCTCGACACCATCAAAACCTGGCAAGCGACGATCATGGGGAAGTGTCCACACAGCGTGGAGAAAACAATTGAATCCTCGGAAGACAGCCGAACGGTATTGCCCTGCTATGCCTGCGCCACATTTATGCCTATCCAGGACAGCTCAGCCTCGCTTGGCTGACGCTCGGGAATGGCTCGATTGGAAACACGCAAGGAATCGACGATCATCACCAGGATAGACTAATGGGAGCATGTTCAGGCGTCCAACAGTAAGGCTGTGTAAGGCGTACCTGCCGAACGTAGGCCAAGAGCAGAGTGAAGTATATAGCTCGGCTTCGCTGACCTGAAAACGCACACCAAACATCTTACATACTGATAAACATCATGACATCAATTCAATCCAGGGTTCACGAAGCTGCTTCTCAGCACGCGCAGATTCTCCAAGGTCTTTCCGAGACAGACCATGCGCCATCCCAGCTGCAACAACAAGATGCCTATCTGAGAGATCTCAAAGCCCAAGAAGCACACACATCGAAGCGAGTAGAAGAGTTTCAGAAAAAGACAGGCCTCGAACTCAAGGACCACAAGAAGTATTCCGAATCGACGTTTCGCCGCTTCGCCCATAAAGCATCTGGCCGTAAGGAACGCTTCGCCGAAAAGGCAGCAAAAGAGGAGCGCGAATACTTCGATGCCATCCAAGAGCAGAAGACTGCTGAAGACGAGCTGGCGTATGTTAGGCAGCTGAAGGCCGAAGCTGAACTGCAGCGAAAGAAATTTGAGGGCGAAACCACCCGCCGCAATCAGCTCCAGCAACAGCTCAGTCAGCTCTACAACTCCATCTTCGCTGGACAGACCCCCGAGTTTCCGGAGGAAGACCGCAAAGAAGAAGCATGCAATGCTGCATCTCAGCATGTCCAGTCCCTACATGAGGAACTGGAACATGAGCGTCACGTACAATTTTTGCTACGCCAAATGAGCGCCAAGCTTACTGAAGCACGCATGCATCTCGACGGTGCACATGGCATGTCGCAGTTGGACATGTTCGGCGGTGGTGCCATGGCCTCGATGCAAAAGCGCAGCTTGCTCGAGCGCGCCGAGAGCTGCATCAGTCAAGTCCGTATGCTGCAGCAGCAACTGCAGCAAGTCGCGCCGCACCTCTCAAACCTGGGCCAACTGAACATCGCATCTGGCAGTATTTGGGGAGATGTCGTTTTCGACAATATCTTCAGCGATATGGACATGCATGACAAGATCAAGGAGTCCGAGGCGCAGGTTGATAGGGCTGGACACAAGTGTGGAAATCTGGTCAGAGAGAGTGAGCAGAAAGAGCAGAAACTGGTGAAGGATGCAAAGGACGCGGATGTGAGGCTGAAAGAGGCACGGATGGAGCTTCAGAAGGCGAGAGAGACATTATTCACAGACCTGTTGGAGGGTAACACGGGCGGTTATCAACCACCCGTAGGCGCACCACCAGGCTATGATGCTGCACCGCCGGCCTACTCAACTTGACCTTGGACGTAGCACTATATAATTCGTTTTTGACATTTGATGTAACGCGTTTTTGCTAGTTCTGTCTGCCAGTCAGCCACACGGCTTGGTAGCCCGCGCCAGAAACAAAGGGTCCATCCTGCGCTACCAGCGCTTTGTTTGTTCACCCGCCTTCCAAAGCGTTCCCTTATTTGATTCTAATAAAGATCCGACGAGCGACGATTAGCGCTGTGATAGGGTTCATAGGGGAAGAGCGATCACGATAGCGAAACCATGGTGTTGCAGTCCGTGCTCGATGACCGCATCCTTGCTGACAGCATGCTGCGAGGACACGCATGCATTCGCGCGCAACCAGCCCTCAAAACCTGAGTATTATCCAGCTGACAGTATGTCAATCGACAACACCTAGTACTCAGAAGCCAAACCACCCGCCATGGATCCTCTTCTCTCTGTTGCAGACGATGCCATTGCTCAATCGCGAACGCCAACCCCTCCCCCACCAAACCCCCCGGGTCGCCTATGGGCTATCGGCGACATCCACCTCTCGTTCAAAGGCAATCGCGAGGCTCTTGAGAAGCTAGAACCGCGAATGAACGACGGCCTCATCCTCTGCGGCGATGTGGGTGAAAGCGCCGACCATTGCAGACAAGCCTTTGAGAAGGCCACATCATGCTTCAGACGCGTCTTCTGGGTTCCCGGGAACCACGAGCTCTACACGCTGCCCTCACAAAAGGACCACGGTTTGCGCGGCGAGGAGAAATACATGGAGTGCGTAGACATTGCTCGCGAGTATGGGATTTGGACCCCAGAAGACGAGTTTACACTGTGGGAGGGCGAAGGCGGGCCAGCGCTCATTGCGCCCATCTTCACACTGTACGACTACACTTTCCGACCCAAGGAAGTGGAGCTGAAAGATGCGCTGGACTGGGCGAGGGAGCAGAATATCGAAGCTACAGACGAGCATCTCCTGCACCCCGATCCGTATGCAAGCCGTATTGAGTGGTGCAATGCACTTGTTGCAAAAACGGAGAAGAAGTTGGAAGCTGCTGTTGCATCACATCCTGACACACCCCTCATCATCATCAACCACTGGCCGCTGCGCGAGGATCTGGTGAAGCTGCCTCGCATACCACGTTTCTCGCTCTGGTGTGGTACTAAGAAGACGGAAGATTGGCACAAGAGATTCAATGCGAAGATTGTGGTCAGTGGGCACCTCCACATCCGACGTACAGACTGGATCGACGACACAAGATTTGAAGAAGTCAGTCTGGGATATCCGAGACAATGGCAAGAGTGTCAAGAACGAGGGCTCGATATCAACGACCTGCTGCGCGAGATTCTGCCTGCGCCTGAGGTGCCTGGGGTCAAGACACATACAATTTGGAGAAGATATGGTTGAAATCTATCATGCGTCTGGGTCTCGCAAAGCCAGCGCCTGCTAAGTCTCATTACTCGGCAACGCTATGGCGGAGGCTGGATACGCGAATACGGGTTGCAGGACGCGTGTTGCTTGTCAGTCAGATGGGATATTTTCTTTCCTGACACGCGGCCGAAAGCATTCCCAGCACACCAAAATAAGCTCAAATCTAGCACTACCTATGCAGCTCCTCCTATAAGATTAGTTAATTATTAACGTTAGATAACGAGCTTAGGAATAACTAGGAGATAGGTTATTGATTTATATGTAGGAGTCTACTTAGATTACTATTTATATGCTTATTAAGCGTCCTATGCTCCTATTAGCTAATTGCTTAGAATACCTAATATAGACAATTAGCCTGTTGTATACATAGTATAAGCAAGAAGAGATTTAAATCTATTAGTAAGTTAGCCTAACCTTAGATAGAGTAGATCTAGATAAGCTAAGCTTCTAGTAGGTAGATCTAGCGTTTAGTAATGTTGCAATATACCTCTTAGGCAAGTTAAGTATATAAGACTTACCTATTTAGAAGCTTGTACTATTTTTAATTATAGTATATATTATATATACTAAGAAATTATTAAGTAAGCTTTCTATAACACTAATCTATTACTTGTTTAACCTTTTAATCTAGTATAACTCTATACTATAGTTAAGGTTAGTACTTCTTACGCTAGCAAATAGGTACAGTGTACTACAGAGTATAGTAGGTGTAGAGTAGAGGCTATACAGACTAGTAGTAGAGGTAGAAAAGAGGCTGTATAGACTAGTAGTAGGTATAGAGTAGAAGCTGCACAGGCTAGAAGTAGAGGCAGAGTAGAAGCTACATAGGCTAGAGGTAGAGGCAGAGTAGAGGCTGCATAGACTAGTAGTAGAAGCAGAGTAAGAGCTGCATAGACTAGTAGTAGAGGTAGAGTAGAGTAGAGTAGAGTAGAGGTAAGTAGTACGCTTATCTTAGTTCTAGTGTTAAATATATACATCTAATATAAGTAGTAAAGGTACTAGAAAACTAGTGTAAGGTAAGTAATAGTTATTATAGCTATTTATTATAGTTATAGTTTATTATAGTTATAGTAAGAGATAGTTATTACAGCTATTTATTATAGTTATAGTAAGGAATAGTTATTACAGCTATTTATTATAGTTATAGAGAGAGGAAGTTGTAATAGCTATTTATTACAACTATAAATTTAGGATTTACTAGTACTATATTAGCTTAGCTCTTTTCTAAGGTCTTGCTTCTTGCTAAGATAGTGTTACTAGAGGCTTCTCCTTAGTACTACTACTGTTATCTTCTACCTCTATAACTTCTTTATCTTTACTTATATAATTATCTATATCTTTACTTAAACAAACCTCTATATTAGTACTAGGGTAATCCTCTGTATCTATACTAGGACAAGCAGGTAGCTTAAAAAGATCCTCTACCTTATCTATTTTAGGGCCTTCTTCTCTCTTCTTCTCCTCTTACTACTGCTTTAGAGAGAAATAATTCTTAAAAATTATAATCTAGTATATCTTTATAGCCTTAAGCCTACACTATTAATCTCTAATTATATCTCTTATAGTATTAAATACTTGCTTAACTCCTACTTCTATAAGTAGTACTAAAAGTATATGTTTTACTATATAAGCAAGTTATACGTAATTTATAGCATTTATCTCCTACTATTCTAGCAGATTAAAGTTTTCTACTAGTTAAATAGAAGGAGTGCTAAGATAGGCCTTACTTTTCTGCTAAGTTTAACACCTATTCTTATTAGATAAACCTAAACTCAAGAAGCTCCTACTAGCTTACTAGGTAGTTATTACTAGCCTTTAGAACTAATTATCTTCCTTAAATTACTAAGAAGAAGTGTTTTGTGCTACTATAGAGCTACTAGAACTAATGCTATTATAACGCGCTATATAGTTAAAGAATTAGTCTTAGTATATATATTTGTCTTAGGGGTCCTAGGTGTTGTCCTAGGTAGATAGTTAGTAGAGAACTGTAATAACTAACTATAATAACTTTACCTTATATACAGTAAGCTTCTATATTAGATCTAAGATAGTTATATAGTTAAATAAGAAACCTTAACTCTTACCTATTCTTAAATAGTACTTAGACAGTTTTGTAGTACCTATTTCTGTAGCTACCTTTATAACTCTAAGCTATTCTAAGTTAGTAGCTTAACTAAAGTTGTTACTAACCTTATAGATTATCTAATCTAGGTAATTAAATAGTTAGTTATATATTATCTAGATAAATAGAATTTGCAGTCTTTAAGTTCTACTTAGAGAATTAGTTGCTTTTTTAAATTATTATAGCATTTTTATAACAGCTAATAAGTGCTGCTACTTAGTTACTGCAAGTTAAAGTTTCTTAAGGTCTTTAAAATTAGCTTCTGCTCTCTTAATATAAGTAGAAGCATGTTCTTTGTAACTAGTAGCCTTAAGTGCAATTTCTTACTCTAGCTATTTATTAATATAAGGCTAGAGTTTAAGTGTACACTTATATATATTATATATAGAGTTCTACCTAGTCTTAACATCTTAGAAAACTAAAAGTTGTTAATTTGCTAGTAAATTACTTTGCAGTATAAGAAATCTCTTAAATTATTAGAGTAAAATGTCTATTATAATGCAGATAGCTTAGATCTATATAGCACTTAGAATGTAATAAATATATGTAATAAAGAATAAATACCTTATAAAGAGAGTTTAGAATAGACATGTTCTTAGTAATACCTTAAATATAATATCTCTATAGTCTTTCTACATTCTCTATCTCTTCTAGTACATTAAGCCTAAGATGTATTATAATGTCTTATATAATAAGGTTAATAATATATGTAAGACAAGAGATAGTGTTCTTTTCTTTATTCTAGGTAATGTTGCGCTCTTCTAGTAACTCTTATAAGAACTATGTTAAAGTGCTATTATTACTTATATTATTATAACAAACACCTAACAGATATTTTAATATTTTAGTTCTTTATAGAAATTAGAGAACTTACTATACTATAGAGGAGCTAGTATGTTTTCTATGTATTAGAATAAAGTCTAAAAGAACGTCTTATAGTTTCTAGCTCTTGTTAATATAGTAGCCCTTAATAGCTAAGAAACTTAGGTAATTGCTTACTACCTAGATGTTTAATGCAAAAAACAGTTTAGTACTTAATCTAAGATCCTAGAAAAGTCTGTCTTTAGTAGCCTTAAACTAAGCTTAGAACATCTAGCTAAATTTATAACAGGTAATTATTACAGCCTTAGGCCTAAGGAAGCAGATAAAATATTAGAATAATAGATGCTTAACTGCTTAAAAAGAGATATTATTATTAATAATAAAGTAAACAAGCTCTTTGTTAAGAGCTAGAAAAGAGTATCCTAGAATAGTAGAAGACTAATTCTAGTTTCTTTAGCGTGTAGTGTGTAGATGTAATTAGAGGTCTAGTAAAGTATAAGTAGAACTTTTAGTTTCTCTACAGGCTTAAGTTTTAAGGTGCTAAAGTAGGTACTTTGTCCTAACAGCTTTTATAACTAGGTGCTAGAGTGCTTAGCTATAGTTGTAATAGTAAATATGTAGGTAACTATCTTTTATCTTAGCAGCTTCTCTATAGTGCTTCTAGACTTTGCTAAAGCAAGATAGAGCATCCTAATTTAGTTTTCTGCTAGTAGAATTGCTTCTCTATATTGTGCTTCTCTACTACTTATCTTAGGCTGTAAGTTGCTCTTAGTAATCTAGGTCTGTAGAATATAGCTGCCTAAGAAGAGATACTAGACTTAGAAAAGCACCTTTAACAAGTTAATAAGCTAAAAAGGTATAGGATAAAAGGATTTTAGGTAGGCTAGAGTAAGAAGACTCTAAGTTTAGAGATAGTAATACTATATTTATAATAAAAAGCTATAAGAAATTTGTATAATAAGCTTAGAAGTAAAAAAGATATACAAATTACTTTATAAAAGGCTTTATAGAAGAGGAAGCTACAACTCTAGAAACATAAGGTCTAAAAAAAGCGCTAGTAATTATTTACAGAACAAGAGCTAACTATAGATTTAATTTACTATACTAAGTTGTTAGTTAGGTAGAGATAAGGAAATTTAAAGATATAGATGTCTTAGAAGTTTATACAATAGGCATTAAATGTTTTAATTAGCTGTAATACTAGGCTATAACGCTAGAGACATATCTAATCTTAGTTACTCTCTATCTCTATCTTATTATTATTATTATCTACTTTATCTACCTTATCTTCCTTATCTATTGCCTAGTAGAACTGCTTATTAGTCTTATACCTATTTAGCATAGACTAAAAATACTCTTTAAGCTTAGTATTAGATTCTTTAATCTCTTTCTTACACTTATCTTTATTAGGAGCTGCAATATATAGGCAGTAGCCTGTAAGCTAAATATTACTATCTATCCTATTTAAGAGATCTATAGAATTAGTTTCCCTTATATAATTAGTAAGTAGATGTAATAATAGAATATAATAACTTACTTCTAGTTATTATTAGTTATAATTACTATACTCTTTAGCAATATCTAATCTTAGAAGGTAATCTACTCTTCTTTCTCTTTTTTACTCTTAAAAGTGTTACTTATAAGCTTCTTAAGACCCTGCTTATACTCTTGCTAAAGTAGCTTCTTAAGCACACTACCTTTAGAAAAGAGCTATTTTTTATCTTAGCCTTAGGTTTAGAGAGTGTTACTAGTTGCTAGCTTATCTGTAGCAACTTCTCTATAGTTACTAAGAGCTATCTAGTGTGTATAAAGATTAATTTTATACTTTAGACTATCCTACTTCTTATAGACAGCCTCTAGCTTGTTTTAAAGCTACTTAGCTGTTAAGAGTTAGTACACGTTTATAATAAGAAGCTATAATAACTTACTACTAGTACCTAACTTAAAGCATTGTTAAGTAATATCTTTCTTATATTGGGAAAAAATTTTACTATTGCGATTTTTAAAAAACACTAAAGTCTTATTGTATGTGTACTATTACTAGTAGGTTGTAGCAGGCATAGTACGTTAAGCATATGTGTAGAATGTCGTAGTACGTTAAGAAAACGGCCCCAACGTCTATCTAACGTTGAGAAAACGGCCCCAACGTCCATCTAACGTTGAGAAAACGGCCCCAACGCCTGCTACGTGTATCAGGTTTTACTAAGTGCTTATTAATAGATAATAATATTA